>JAWDGP010003892.1:457500-525000 GCA_033675545.1 Elysia crispata | reverse complement strand
TGTTTAGAGAGCCTTTGAACCGTTTATTACAGGGTCCATGGTATCCCACAAAAATGTTCTTAGAGATGCTTTGCCTTGTGAAAATTCATAGCTCCCAGTCTTTTTTAAACTATTATCATTAAATGGTTTACAAAAGAAAAGATTTCTTTTTTAATTTAGCAATTTTTTTAAACAAACGTTTTGTATTTTGGGGCTTATTTTATTTTCAATCTTTTCTATTTTCAGTCTGAATCAGTCTGTTATTCAATCCAAATATACTGTCCGACGATGTCATGCAAATACATCTAACATGGGTTACGGTGTACCATATAAAGTACGTATTTTTCAATTATTGACTGAACCAACCTCTTCACTTCATCCATCTATATTTTTCTGCTGCATTCTCTGCACACCTGATGGAGACTAGACGCTTCGCTATTATGGTGGTGAAGAGCCGTGCCTGGCACTCAAAGACTTAAGCTGGCCACACACTGCACAAGCCTATTACTCAAGTGACTTGTCTCAAGCCATATTGCACAATCACAGTTTCAAGTCTAGTTCAAGTTCCACCCACACACTACGCAATCTTTTTTCTCAATTGACTGGAAGAAACTATGGCGCCCACGAGCAAACAGCGGTTAATTCTATGCACCTTGTATATTCAATTAAAGTTAAAACAGCGGAAAAATAGATCTTTCTGGGCAAAAAAAAAGTGGCTTCTAGAGAGGATTAGAATTAATCATACCAAACTATTAGAAGAATTGAGGTTGATTTTTTTTGTTACTGTCTCGCGATTAGCACTGTCAATTTCTTTGACAAAATGAACCATTTCCACGTATGCCTTGTCTTTTAAAATTCTATTACTGTATTCCTTGGATTTGATACGCCATAAACACTCATAGGATTTGTATAGTTCGATAAATTTTAAAACAGAGTCTCTAGACCAGGATGCCATTTTAATTCGCCTCGACAGACTCATCGAATGATAGACTAGAGCTTCTACACTTCTTTATGTCTGTATCATAGGGCTAGCAGGCTAGCACTAACAATAATTTAAAAAAAATTATTTCTCAAAATACTTTAAAGAACAGGAAACTAACGCGAGACATTGTTAATTTCAGGTCGCTGATTTCAAATATGCCCTTAGTTTTTTTCTACGATAAATATTAATAATTGTAGGTCCAGTTAAAAAATCCCCACTACCCCCAAGGCACACCCATTTCCTGTGCCCACCGTCGGCCAAGAGCTGGCGAGACCATCCCGCCAGGTGTTCACGTGCAGCGGCTTGAGACTTGAAGCCTCAACACCAAACAGAGTCTGGTCTCCTACAAGTCAATCAAACTTGGCCTAAATCACGTGCACAACTTTCCAGTATTACCACACATCTACAGGTAAACTTGGACAAATGACTTGTATCCAGTCAATTGCCCCAGTTCACTTGCAGGTATGTGGGCCGCTTTAGATCTAGATCTAGATCATGTCACGAAATTGGACTAACCCTCTTAAGTTGAATTTATCGATGTTGATCCCTACCAAAATTTCGCAGAATATTGGCATGATGCTTTTTTTTTTTTAAATTGGAAAAGAACCAGTTTCTTAGGTCTTTTGTTGAAATTTATAATGAAATGCAAATGTTGGAAGTGTTAGGTCTTACTGTTAGATTAATAGTTACGGAATCTTAGGTCACGTTGGTTCCCTCTAGGCCTACGGTGCACTGTTCACACCTTTCAGTGTTGATAAGTCCATGCACAGAGCGAGGATGAAGAGGTAAATTTGTTCCAAAGGAGCGATTTTTGGTGGAGTGAAAGAAAGTTAGAAATGGAGCATACCCTCTTTAAAAATTGGAAATTCCCATCATTCCCGAAAATATGGCAATAAAAATTTTATTTGTGAAGTAAAATCGAGTCTCATGTACCTAAATTTACATACAAAACTTAAGGGCACTCCAAGAAGGTTAGTGAATGAGTGATCTTGTCGAAATTTTACTGATATAATACAATAATTTATTCATAACATATAAGCATAATTAAGAGGTAATTTTTTAAGAAATCATAATTGTACCTCTTAAGTACTTTTGATAGCTGCGGCAATTATTGAAACAATCGTTCATTTCTTTCCTAATAGACATCAAAAGAGGCAATTAAACATTATATATTTTTTAGTTTCTTTTTTTTTTCTCTTTTACTAATATTTTATTGATTCAAAACCAAACAACAATTATGGTTTTGCAGTAACCATACTCAAAGTCAAACAAATATTTTTAATAATCTGATAATCATGACTGTGCAAACTGTGATTCTATTCAAATGCGTTCTGTCTTTCTCAGTTTGAGCAGCATTATTCTCATATAGAATGTTTTTACAATGAAATTTTTTCACTGTACTGTTTGCAAGTGAGCGACTTCTTTTTTCTCGCTTCTTTTTTTTTTTTTCAACAAAGCTCATTCTATAATCTTATACTGATTGTGGAGTGGGTGAATGTGAGAGAGGAGGTGGGGGGAGCGCAGCTTTAGAGCGTCAAATCTTTTTTTTTAGAATATCTAAGAAATTGAGAACAACTAGTTTTCTCTGACCTGCAAACTTCCAACAAAGTCATTTAAAAACCATTTGTGATCGTAAAGGATTTATGATAAATCGAATAAAATAATGTATATCAGCCTGCTAAAAAATTTTGATATTTTTTGTTTTTGTTTTTGAATATTTAGAATACAAATTTGGCAAGAGGAATTATTGGCTAAATAAAACATCCTCTATCTGCAAAACAAGACAGCTCGCAAGAAAACAAAAGACGAAAGGAAGTGAAACCATGCGTAAAGGAACAAATTGACATTAAAACAACTTTTTACCACGCAGCTGTTTTATGAGCATTAATTTTTATTTTTTTAATTTTGGTTTTTGCAAAAAAAAAAAAAAAAAGGATTAGTTTTACAGGAAATGCGAAGTAAATTTCAAATTGATGCTAATTTTTTAGGCTTTCTGTAAAAAAAAATATTGATGATTGCATGAGGAAAAAATAATTTAATTTTTATTATAGTTATGCGTTAACCAGTGATAAGGAAAAAAAAACAAAAAAACGCGTGAAACAGATGATTATTGAATTGTCGGTGTAAGTGCTACATATTTCGCTCATGTTCATTTTTTTTTTCTAAGAAGTAGACATAATCATATTAAAGTCAAAAAACAGCGAAACCAAATGAAACCATAAACCTATTTTCCAGTTCAAGCAAGTCAATGCTTCTAACGGTGCGTATTATGGTAAACGAAACAAATGTGATTATTATAACTGGCGCATGAATTAATTTTTTAATATTTGTAAGTGTGTTTTTACATATTTTGAAATCCCTCACTTTGTTTTTCTTTATCTGCCTGCCTGTCTGTCTCTTTTTAATAATTTCATTCTCTCTCTCTCTCTCCATATCTCTCTTCATCTCTTTGGCCCTCTTTTTCTTTCTTTCTGATATTTCATTCTTTCCCTCCTCCTTTCTTTCCCATTTTTTTACTATTAGATTCTCTCTCTCCTCTCTCCAGACTCACGTCTTTTTTTTCTCTCACTTTCTGACTCTCTCTCTATATATGTATTGATCTTTCTATACATATCTTTCTTTATCCCTTTCTAATATTTAAATTTTTCCCCTTCTTTCTCCCACACTCATTTTATCATTAAATCTTTTTAGCCCTCTCTCCAGCTTTCACGTCTTTCTTTCTTTCTTTCTTTCTCCCCCACCCGCCTCTCTCTCTCTCTGTCTCTCTGTCTCTCTCTCTCTGTCTCTCTGTCTCTCTCTCTCTCTCTCTCTCTCTCTCTCTCTCTCTCTCTCTCTCCTTTCATTTCACCTTTTCTCCCACCATTTCCTAACTCTTAACTACGTCGCAAATTATATAAAACTAGAGACAAAACTAGGGACAAAAAATACGATGACACCACACTACTCTCTTTTAACGCATGATCAAAATCTCAAAGTAAGTCTACCAAGCAGGAACAAATCGGGTGCATCGTGTCGTGTTTTCTAATCCATTGTTTTTACCCCTCAGTGGACCCCGTGGAACCATCTTTTTGGGGTTGATTACACTAATGTCGTTATTGCACGGAGTTCTCCTTTTTTTTCTCTCATGCCGCATCATTTAAAAAAATATGCTAACACAAAAAAATAGTTTATCGAGGAAACCTGCAGAAAATATTGTAATGTTAATTTGATGTATTAATCACTGAGTAATCACGAGGCTGCAAGTATACAATTTAGTTCCCTTCTCTTTCACATTGCAATATTTTGAATTGATATGAGGAGATGTGAAAAAATATTTCAAACATGTTTGTGTTCTTTACTCAACATTCAATATTATCGTTTCAAAATTACGACTGTGCTCTGATTTTGTTTTTATTTTAGTTTTTAATTTAATCTATTTCTTTATTTATTTTATCTGTTCTTTTCTTTTCTTTTTTTTTTGGCGGGGGGGGGGGGGGAGGGAGGAAGAGACATATGAGAACTTTTGTTCTTAAAGTAGTCAGGAAATACCAGCCTTAAAAAAAAGAGGACGTGGAGGACATGGCCATCTTCCGACAGAACTTTGTTTTATTGATAATAGCTCGTACAGAACAAGGTGATCTCTGACCTTTCCTGAACATCCTGCAAGACACGATCGTGCTAAGCGTGACTGAAAACTTGAGGCCCCAAACTCACTAACTGACGAAATTGGAGTATAGTATGAGAAAAATGTTTCTGCGCATGTCAGGGTGAATTTCAGCCAATCAGCATTCCTCCTCACGAAATGGCTTTATCTCCATGATTTAGTAAACTCGTAACGCATTCTCTTGAGCAATTAATCCCATTACGACTCAAATCAAAGTTTGCGACGTGAATGTGGCTGACTAGGTTATAATAAGCTTGTATGTGCGACCCACAGCCTCACTATAAATTATGTAACTTATGAAAATGTGATAAACTTCTTCGATCAGTGATCTTTCGACCAAAATACGTTTATAACTCAGAGAACCAATACGAATAAATGAAATTTTACTGTTTCAATAAACTGACAGAGTATTTCTCGAGAGTGTGGAAAGAATAATGAGAGAAGTGAAGGCATAGCAGAAGAAACTACCTCTAGACAGAAAGAAAGATTAAAAAAAAAAAAAACAGGCCAAAAAAGTTGATGAATGATTTTCGAGCATCTGCTTTTCATCCACAATGAATAGAGAGCTGAATTTCTATAATTTGTATTTAAATAGCCCGATATACAAACCCTTTAATAAAATTAATCTTAGGTGCAGTTTCCTTGTCAATTTGTGAGAATAATAAAAGTAATTAAATGTCAGCAATATTGTCCACATTTTGGTTCAAACATTTTTTTTATTATTTTTCTTTGTTTATTTTATTTATTTATTTAATTTTTATTTATTTATTTATTTATTTTGTGTGCGTGTGTGTGTGGGGGGGGGAGTCAAAGAATAAAGAAATAAAATTCAGGAAACAAAAAATGAATTTTTTTCAGGTAATACACGGTTGAACAATGTTGCCTTACCGGGACTCTCCTTTGATAACATAATTATTTCATCGTAAACCTCTTTTCTTGCGTTTCTTCATCAGTTCTAAGAATTTACTTTTCCGCTCTGTGACTCAGGGAAAATTTAATATGAACCTCCTCAAATCAGAAGGGAAAAGATATCCTGTCCTTTGAAAGCAGTAAATAACATGTATTTTTTTTTAAATCTTGTTTTGATGTTTATTACACTGCTGGCTATAAGAAACCCAGGTTATGAGAGAGATTTTCAATAATTTATCAAGACTGACATTTTTCATTGCGTTGAAAATAAAACAAAAGATAGTTTTTGTACCTGGAGTATTATGTAGCCAGGCTTTCGTACAAAAAAAAATTAAAAAAAATACTTAGAATGTATGGACGCCTTTTCATCTGTATTGTGCAGGTAATGTAAACTTTTAATAAGATATCAATATTCTTGTTTTTTTTTGTTTCAGAATACATTTGGACTGTGTGTGCACGTTTAGTTTAATTTTATCCCGATTTTATAGAATTTTTTAACAAGGGCTTTTTTGTTTGGATAATATATATATATATATATATATATATATATATATATATATATATATATATATATATAGTTTGAAGATAAGTTGGAATAATTGATAAGAGTGCTCAACTGTGGGAACATTTCATAGATACAGAAGATCTTACCTTAAATTCTCTGCATACTACACTTGTGTTTTAAGCGGAGGACAAAGGTGTCGCTTGTCCTCCGCTCTCTTATAATAATAATAATAATGAAGTTATTTCCTAGCGCCTCTTCCTACTTGTAGGCTCGAAGCTCTTTACAATAGTCTATTTACAAACGTTTAACATAGTGACACTAGTCTATAGTCTAAAACATAGTCCATTAACAATTCAATCAAACAGAAAAGGAAAAAATAAATAAGTTACATGTACAAAGAAAATAAGAAAAGACATTGACAATAAGACAAATTTCTCAGACTAATTAAGGTCTTCATGTGCAGTAAACAAATGGGTTTTCAATAGGGTCTTAAACTGACTTATAGAACTCGCCTCCCTGATGGAAAGGGGAAGGGCATTCCAGACAACTGGTGCACATTGTACAAATGTTCTATGGCCGTCTTTTCTTGATGGTTTGCATGGAACTGACAGCAAAGCTTTGTTACCTGATCGTAAGCTACAAGTGGGGACGTACATACCGACAAGATCTACAAGATAATTAGGGGCATAGCCGTGAACACATTTGAAGCATAAGACAGCAATCTTATATTTTATCCTAGTTTGTACAGGAAGCCAGTGTAAATGCCTAAACATGGGTGTTAAGTGATCTCTTTTACGTTTTTTCAAAATGAGACGAGCAGCGTTGTTCTGAATCAATTGAAGCCTCTTTAGTGTGTCCATGGGTAAGCCATATAGTAAGGAATTACAGTAGTCTAGTCTTGATAGAATGAAAGAGGACACAAGAGTTTTCACAGCCCCTTCATTTAAAAAAGATCTAATCTGTTTAATTCTGCGTAGCTCTAAGAACATAATTTGGGCCAAATGATTGATATGAGGGGTCATTGACAACTTTGAATCAAAATAAACACCAAGATTTTTAGCTTTTGAAGAGAACAGTATCTGATCACTATTAATGTACATGTGGTCAACAACATATGGAGAAGCTATTCTATCAATGCTACATGCTAGAAGCTCTGTTTTCATGCATTCATCTTAAGTTTGTTAACAATCATCCAATTTTTTACCTCTTCGGGTATGACTGAGGTGTGTTCGTTTGCGCTTGCCGTTCCGACCTTGTGTTGTTGTTTATTTTCGTTTCCAGGCCACTGGTAGTTTTGTAGTAAATGTTTCTTTCTGTGGGGGCACGATGAAAATATTTCCCTTCTTTTGTTGAGGCTTGGTTTTGTTTTTAGAATGAAATATTTCTCTGCTATGCAAAGGTTGCATCTGTTTGTTGCTGCTGAGTATGGCTGCGCTCTTTCGATTACATCCCATGATAAGTGGCATTCGGTTTTAGATTCCATAAGTTTCCATATGAATTCACTTAAAGTTGTGGCTGATTTCTTGTGGTTAAGTCTGAAGCTCGATGTATGCTGATTGTACCTAGTTTTGAACTCATTTTCTGTTATTCCTATGTAAGTGTCTTGTTTTTTCGAGGGTTTCTGTTCCACACCTTTGTCCTCCGCTTGAAACACAAGTGTAGTATGCAGAGAATTTAATGTAAGATCTTCTATATCTATAATATATATATATATATATATATATATATATATATATATATGTAAATTAAGAAAAGTCTAAATCACTTACTGTGATTCTCTACAGATGTGTTTCGATTATTTACATCTCTTCATGCGAACAGCAGGCTCTATTACTTTCGATCCGCATTTTCAAGTAGATGGTTTTTTTTTTTTTTGCGATGTCGACATAGTTCTTCATTCTAACGGAAAAACCAAGCCTGAGCAAAAGAAATGAGAATGATGCTCTCCCAATGTCGACACCGAAAAAAACATCTGCTCGAAAACGCGGGCCGAAAGTAACAGAGCCTGCTGTTCGCCTGGAGAGATGGAAATCATCGAAACACATGTGTAGCGAATCATAGTAAGTTATCTGCACTTTTTTGAATTTATATAAGCTCCTTTAATCTTAAAGTTGAGCACTTTCCTAATTTTGTACTCCCTATAAAAGATTTATATATATATGTATATATATATTATTTTATTTTCATTTTTCTCCCCGCTTGACATCTTATAGCTGATGATTTCAATTTATTATCACAAAAGCTTAATCTCACCAGAACAACTTTATAAGCTCTGTCGACACGTGGCGTCTCTAATTTTGTACTCCCTATAGGAGATTTATATATTTGTTTAGATATTATTTCATTTTTATTTTTCTCCCTGCTTGACATCACATCTTGTAGCTGGTGATTGCAATTTATTATCGTAAAAGCTCAATCTCACCAGAACAACTTTATAAGCTCTGTCGTCACGTGACGCTGTCGATATCGCCTCCAAGGCTCGGGGTTTCAAGTGCTTGTCAAAGTGACCGTGTATGTCGTATCAACTAGTCCTGCTGAAATTGTAGATAATCATGTCTAAAACTAAACCATTTGTCACTTTCCTATTTCATGTCTGAGAGGTTTAGATGATTTTACCCGGGCATTACCCGGACAAAATACTCTATCAAGGTAACGGGTAAAATTGTCAAAGAAAATGGGGGGAAAGAACCATTGTCCTCAGGTAAAGTTAAAAGCAAAATTCATTTACAAAGAGTAGTTTTGTGATATTATTGCTAGCGTATGTGGAAACATAGGGGCGCTAGACGGTTCAGGGAGAAGGAGGTCAGGTTAGAAATTCAGGGATACAGCGTTTGAGTTCTGTCTTGGATGCTCTGGTTATGCGGGTGAGATCCGAGGCTTCCTAAAATATAGGCCAAGTCACCGGACTAAACAAACTTTTTCAGGTTTGAGTTCTAGTGATTTATTTCTTTTAACTCTTCGGCATAGTTAGGACAGAATTGTACTCAGAACGCACCTCAGCTTACAGGCCTGGAGAAAAAAAGTTTCTAACTGTCCTAACTCTGTCAAATAATTAAATGATATAGTTCACTCTTACAATTAATGCAACAGTTTGTTCAATTCGGTTACTTGACCTGTATTTTAGGAAGCCTCGGTTAGATCTCACCTAACCAGCCCTATCTTCAATACACAGGAGCCTAATATTTCTTATAAAGAGGGCACACGAATATGTTTTATTATCATTGATTTGGATGTCGAGTTGAGCAATAGCATCTTTAGAGTTTCCGAACTCGTTGCAACGCTTAAAGGGTGGATAAAATGAAAAGTTTGATTAATTTTTAAATACATTTAATTAATTTCCAGCCACCTTGCTGTAATTAAACTGGATATTATGAAAGTTAGCAAAAAGAGGGGAAAATCTGGGAAAAAAATCTCTTCAAAAACTGAAAACAGCTATCTCATTCCAAATAGAATGCATACCACAAAATCAAACAAGGTATTTAAAACAAAAAAGAGAGTTTAATCAGTTTATTCAGTTATAATGCCATAGACTTTGTTTTAGTTCATATTTTTAAGCTCTGCTTATGAACAGAAAAAATTAGTGAGAGTAAATGCCTATTGCTTCCCGCTCTCTCTCTCTCTCTCTCTCTCTCTCTCTCTCTCTCTCTCTCTCTCTCTCTTTCCTCTAACACACCTACACACATGCCACACACACACATATATAAAATAGATATAGACAGATACTGATATATAGATATATTAATTATATATTCAGTTTTCGCCTCTTTTAACTTATTTCTCCTTCACCCTGTATCTCTCTGTTTCTCCCAAGAAATCTATCTCTTTCTTCATTCTCTCTCTATCCCTATCTCTCTTTCTGTCTCTCTGTCCTCTCATTCTCTTTCTCTTTCTCTCTTAGTTGATATCGAAAGTAAGATTGCTAGATTCTTTATTTCTATGATTTTGTCATTTATGGGAGGAAATAAAACGTGCGCTTCTCCGGAAGAGATCATTATTAACACATTGACATGATTTTTACCCTTTTTCAATTGCATGTTACACTTATCAACAAATCAAAGTGTTGTAGATGAAATATTCAATTGGGCGAGTATATTTATATATACAAGAAGCAAAAAAGCACACGAAAATAATGAGAGGAAGAAAAATCTCTTTTGAGCAGAGCGAAAATGTAAGCGAAATGGGCAAAACTATCGCATTATTAAGTATGGAGAAAGAGGAGACTTGCAAACTACTCGAGTGTTGGCAGCGACTGATAAGAGTGATATTCTAGAACAATGGATTGAGATTAATGTTAGGGTAGATACAAAGGATTAGGGGTTGACCAAAAGGTTAAGATACTACATCGCAAAGGGCAAAGTTGAAGGTGACAGAATAGAATGGGAAATCCCACAGAAATACTTAGGAATTGACGTTGGTGACGGATTAGAAAGCTAGATAGCTATTATAATCTTTCATGGAGGAGTGTTGCAATGGAGTCAAGAAAGAATGGGGATCGGATAAAAAGAAAAAGTATCGAAAAAAAAATATAGAGAATTTAATAAGAGAGTAGAGAGGAGAGAGAGAGAGAGAGAGAGAGAGAGAGAGAGAGAGAGAGAGAGAGAGAGAGAGAGAGAGAGAGAGAGAGAGAGAGAGAGAGAGAGAGAGAGAGAGGGGGGGGGGGGGGGGGGGGGGGGGAGTCAACCGACAAAAAAGAAAAAAATAAATTAAAATGTCTACAAAATATAAGCAAGCAATGAATCAATATAAATATACAACAGTGTATACCGGGCCGTTGAACTTCCAAATGTTTCGTGGGAGAAAAATGTCATGATTCACGTTTACTTATATTATCCTAAACAGTGTAGCAATTATTTTCAAAAAAAGAGCAAGATTTTCCTGAGTGCAAAATAATAAAGAAGAAAAAACGTCAGGTGTATAGAGTACAATTCACCGCTTTTGTGACAAATCACTGTGGACGAAGCTTTACACCTATAATTGTCCTCAGATTGTCTAACACCGTACAAAAGAAGTCCAATCTATTTGATATTAGTGCCATAAACCTAGGAAAAATGACCTTATGGCAAGCCACGTGAAAAACAAAATATGTTCCACAGGGTGGCACTAGTCCTTCAGCCCCTCGGAAGTAAATTAAAGCCGGAGTTACGATGATCACGAACGAGCGGAAAAAAAAATTGTCGGCAATAATAAAATCGTTGGAAAAATGCCCTCTCATTATACCAACAGCGCTTCGGTGCTGGCAGTCAGTGTCACAAATTAAAGAAAAACGGACAGATACACAAACAGGGCTTTCGAGATGTCCCGGGTATTTTCGTAATTTTCCGGAGCCGCCATAACTGTTTTGGTCATTGAGGGTGGAAACTTTACTTATCCTGTGTTATAAACAATAGTGTTCTAGTGGAACATTGTGCTGAAAAGTGTCGTAAAATATTTTTTTCCGCATAATTGTACATCTTTAAAAACTTTGCAAACATTTTTTTCAAAAGTATTACTCTTTGCAAGGTTAATCTACATTAGAAATAGGATCTAATTTAGAAATATATATATATACATATATATATATATATATATATATATATATATATATATATATATATATATATATATATCATGGATGCACGATGTGATGCAAACTTTTTTGGGTTTTTCTTCTGTTCCGAAAATTGTTCGAGGTACCGAATTTCTTACAGTAATGTTGTATCATTTGTTTGCTTATTCTTTAAAAGTTAGAAAAGGTTTGGAGTAATATATATATATATATATATATATATATATATATATATATATATATATAAACATGATTCAATTGGCAGAATATTCTGTGCTTGAAAAAACGTGAGGGTTTGTCTTCCCTTTAGTTAATCATACTCTACTACCAATGGCTTTAAAATTTCAATATATGTAGATCTATATAAAAAATTAGGTGATTGATCTGACAAAAGCTATATCATGTAGATATACGATATCGTGCCTCTAATGCATCGGATAGACTAGGCCTTGATTACATTGGCTTCGCTAAATAATTACATGTATTGTATTAAGAATATACTTTGTAAATCTCTAAATCTAAACCTAGCACTAGTAGTCTAAAGTAAACGGCACAATAGTCACTGCTTCGGGCGTTTTAATCAGACGTACTCAAACTAGATCTAAGTCTAGATATGTTTGGTGCACCTTTATACTTTGGAGTCATCTATTTAAATACATTTACAGAGTAAGTTTATGGATCTCTCATATTATTTTAGTGATTTATTTTTAAATTATGATAATGAAAGATGGCTGTTTCAGTGATCTCTCACAGCCTCAGTCCATACCAGGGAGGCGCCGATTGCAGGCCAGAATTTAGCTATAACTGTCTTAGTTTCATAATTTTTATTTATTGAGAAACTTAACTTTAATATCAGTAGAAAATTAATCACGTAAGTTATAAATTTTTATACATAGACCAGGAAAAATGCTGGTACGGTGCCTTTTTTATGCTTGTTGTCATGGAAAGGAAGTTTGTTGTGACCAAAACTAATATGTCGGACGACTCTAGCAACCACTGAAACGAAAGGACAAAAAAGTTGAAGTGTTTGTTCAGTCTAGACATCTGCGTGTCCTCATTAACCTGTGGTCAGTGAGAAGTCGGAGGGAGATGCCGTCACTTTGATTCACACAGTGCGTGCTTACTATATTTCCGGATTCAGGGTGCAGAACCAACGGGAGATATATTTTTTTTTATTCGTTTCACAGGATACGACAATCGTCCACATGAATTTGTAGTAAAGAGTAGACGAGGTGAATATAATACGTTGGATCTCCTTTAGAATAAATATGTCCGGTAGATTTGAGTTAGTTTCGGATAAAAATTCATTTTTCGTACTTGAAACAAGAATGAATGAAAGACTCGCAGGTAGAAAGTCTTAAATTCTTCGCTATTAGCCGATAGATGAAAGAGTTATGAATATTCCGTAGGTTTTCTCTTCATACTGAATTGACAGCCGAGGGTTTTGAGTCGAGCCATCCTGCTGGAGGAGAGAGAAAGAGAGAGAGAGAGAGGCAGACAGACTGACATACAGACAGTCAGAAAGAAAGAAAGATAGAGAGACAGATAGAAAGAAAGAGAGAGAGAGAGAGAGAGAGAGAGAGAGAGAAAGAAAGAGAGAAAGAGAGAGAGAGAGAGAGCGAGCGGGATATGCTGAGAAGGCAAACTGACAAGAAAGAAAAAGAAAATGAAGAAGGAGTAAGAGCAAAACAGACTAATAGGAAGAGAGAGAGAGAGAGAGAGAGAGAGAGAGAGAGAGAGAGAGAGAGAGAGAGAGAGAGAGAGAGAGATAGTTAGAGAGAGAGAGAGAGGAAGATGAGGAAATAACCGGAAGACCGGAGTAGAGAAATGGAGAAAGCTTTAAAGCTTTCCAAAGAATTGCGCTATTTAATCATAATGATTGCTTGTTCGGTTTCTATTTATTTTCGGTTTTTTTGTTGTATTATTTTTTTGTTAACATTTGTTCCAGCAAACTTTGATGACAAACGATATAAGAAAAAAAAAGCGTTTATGCTAAAGCAATCAGTGAAAACCAATACAAACTCTACTCCAACAGCAAATAATAATGAAAAAAGTTCTCTGTGCGCGTTCTGTAATTTAATAAATCGATCATTTGTTTAATTTTTTTGCTTGTTTGTTTTTTATTTTCATTACATTTGCAATCAAAAGACATGATGTATTTTCGAAGGGTAAAAAGCACGTGTTGAGATAGTGATCGACAGAGAGAGAGAGACAGAGAGAGAGAGACAGAGAGAGAGAGAGAGAGAGAGAGAGAGAGAGAGAGAGAGAGAGAGAAGGGAGGGGAAGAGAAATAGAAATATTTGCGAGGAAGAGACAAATAGTGAGTCAGAGACAATAGTATAGATAGACAAAAAAGTGAAAGGAAGAATAAAGTCTAAGAGAAGAGAGAGGGAAATATAAAATTTTCGAGGATGAGATAAAGAGAAGAAAGAGTCGGAGATAGTCAGGCAAACAAGCAGAAACAGTGCCAAAGAAAGAGGCAGATTAACTTGAAAAGGTAAAGAAAGAGAGAGAGAGAGAGAGAGAGAGAGAGAGAGAGAGAGAGAGAGAGAGAGAGAGAGAGAGAGAGAGTTAAAATTTGCCAAAAAGACACAGTGAGATAAATAGACAGGAAGTGCCAGGAAAGGAGCACTAATAATATATACATATATATATATATATATATAAATATATATATATATATATATATATATATATATATATATATATATAGAGAGAGAGAGAGAGAGAGAGAGAGAGAGAGAGAGAGAAGGAAAAAGACTAAGAAAAAGAAAGATATAAAAGAGAGACAGGACAGAAGTCAGACAGAGAGACAGAGAGACAGAGAGAGACAGAGAGATGGGGGGAGTGGGGGAGGGGGGGGGGAGCTGTATGTTTTGCAAGAAAGAGAGAAAGAGGAGGACTCTGAAGAAACATTCAGATAGACAGGAAAGGAGGAAGACTAAGAGAGAGAGAGAGAGAGAGAGAGAGAGAGAGAGAGAGAGAGAGAGAAGGAGAGATAAAGAGAGATAGAGACAGAGAGATAGAGAGAGAAAGAGACAGAGTTCGTTTCAAGCTGGATGTAATTGGTAATGCTAGCTCTCGCCACACAGCATGTATAAAGTTTGTGAGTCAATCACATCCATCCGTAAAGTTCTAATTAACCTCCCAATTACGTATGAAAGCTTGAGTCGGGTGTCAGTTGCCGATGGATTCTCTTTCATAAAGGGCATGAGATGTCATATGGCAATAAATTTGGACAGGAAGCGTTAGTAGTTTCTTTTAACGAAGGATCGAATGTTCTGAAGGATTCATCGAGCTTAGCTCTGTCCCTGAGTTTCGCAAAAACAAAAGTAACTAATTTGGCTTTCTCGAATTTATGATGTTTCTCAGTAACAATAATTTGACGTGTAAAGGCTTTCATATCGATATAGTTAAGTGAACGCCGATCAGTCGGTGTTTATTTCTATGGTGATTGCGGTGGTAAAACGTAATAGTATTTACATAGGTATTAAAAAGATTCAAATCTTTTAAATTGTTTAAGGAAAAAAAGAACGATTCGCAAGTTGTTCTGCACAGCACTCAAGACTTAAATATTTATTTTAACTTGCTTCAGGCGGAACTTTGTGAATTTTTTTTTTCATTATCACTTTCTAATATTGTAGACATTTTTTAAAATCTAGGAGCTTAATTTTTTTTTCTTTAAATATCTTTTTCAAACAAATCGACCAGTAACGATGAGTTGCTAAGGAGAAGTAACAATTTTTTTTTGTTTTTCTTGTTTTTTTTTTTTTTTTAAGTTTTTTTTTTTTTTTATGCGAGCGCACAGCAAAATAATTTATCTCAAGAGGAGAGAAATGTAGACAGTTCACGTGGAGGTTAAGTCCACCTACAACAATGCGATTGAGATGAGTCGGTCTTACGCGAGATTTAATAATCATTATAATCATTATTAATGCGAGACAAAAATAAAGGTGAGCATATTTCTCTCTTCGCTCTGCCATCGACCGACGGTCCTCTAAAGGTGAAGATATCGTCACGCTCATTCGATATATGCATAACTCATTTTTACCGGTTTTGAGTTAGGTATGCAAACTCGTAGATAAAACACACGTATTATTAGTGATATTCTTTCGAATAATTCGAATATATAGTAATCAAAACCTATTCATGCTCAAGAAAAATGAAGGAATCAAAGTGTAGTATACAAGAGTAGTATTTTAAAATTGAGTTAGGCATTTAACGAATGAGCGTGACGATACGGGCGAGTGGGATTGAATTTACTTTCACCAGGATTTAGACCGGCAGCACTGTGGTCTATAAAGTTATTATTTTGGACCTGACGGCCTGACATTATGGTGGGTGTTAGGATGTGCAATCGGTGTCTAGCAGTTAACTCTATACAAAAACTGAGGTAACCGGTCACGTGAAAAACTGTACTCTTCTCAATGAGGAAGCGAAACAAATGAACCTATATCGTACATGTCGAACTGGGAAACTTAGTCTACATCTACTTGTTTTTTTTTGTTTGTTTGTTTATTTGTTTTGTATTTTCTTAAGTTTAAGCCAAATCTTTACTCAGACAATCTTTCTAAATTCTTTTGCATTCTAACTCCCTTTCAATAAGGAGAGAGAGAGAGAGAGAGAGAGAGAGAGAGAGAGAGAGAGAGAGAGAGAGAGAGAGAGAGAGAGAGAGAGAGAGAGAGAGTGTAACTACGATGAAGTTTAATCTAAAGGTTAGTTAATATTTTTGACTAATAGCGTCTTCCATAATCCAAGCTTATAATTAAGGACTTGCATTAAAGTAAAATTCAGACCTTCTTCTGTCCTCATCCCTATATGAAAGTAATTTCTTTTCAACCGTGCCCAATACCGTTAATAAGGTCACACATCACAGAATACCACGTGTGTTTTATTTCAATCAGTAATCTTGTTTGCTTTAACGGGAATGGTATTCATGGAAACAGCAATTACACATATTTATTTTAGAAAGATATTGATCTTTTGTTGTTCACAGTAAAATTCAACAATTTTTTGGCTCAGAGGTGAAATATGTAGCTCTAATCACAGACAGGAGCTTGATTTTTTTACTATTTTCAAAACTCTCATAATTATGTTTTATAAACATAAAGCTTGGGAAAATTTCTTCTTAGTACATTGTATATTGAGCTTGTGCCAGCTTTCCCTTAAAAACGTCTTTGTTTTTTCACTACTCCTAACAGAGCCTCGATGTGGATGACCTTTGATTATTCGTCATGACAGACATTTGGAAGGCGCCACCGGCAGGAGAATATCGTGCAAGGTTACACTGTCTGCGCGAAGCTCTTCCTATGACATTACTCACATTCGGAGCCTTACTGCTGTTCTGTTCGGGTCATTTTGTTTCCAGAACTGATAATAGATTCTTCAAAAGTGGCGATGTATCAGAGCTGATGGTCAATTGGACTTGGCCGGTTTTGACAGATTCACCGCCTGGACCCGTTAGATCCGGTTCTGATTTAAATGTTATTCGTAGGACCGCAAGAATCGATTCGGATTCAAGTGCTGTTCAGAGGAACCACGAAGTGTTTCTCGGTCAAGATCTATTGGCGCCGTTAGAGTTTCTCAAACAACCGACGTATTCCGTAAATGGACAAATAAAGCAAAACTATAACTTCAATCAGGATGTGGGAAATATCACAAACTCTCTTCAGCACTCTGGTAGGAAAAATAGAAGTAGGATGATTTGGGAGTTAAGGGACCGTTTGTGGCAAGCAAGTTTTCAAGATACGAGGAAGCCATCTGGATCTATTTTCTCAAAACGCACGCCTTCTCTGGCGGCAGCCTCACAAAGGGCAAACATCGTTCGAGCTTTGCGTCATCAGCATATTGCAACGTCACGATTCCAAACTTCTCCGCCTTTTCCTTTGTGGCAATCTGGCGTTCCAAATCCAACCTCGTCAGTGTTCCATTCACCACCCACTAGCCTTCCAAAGGCACCTAGTTCATCAACAATATTGAAGGTTTTACCTTCTTCCCCTTTGTTTCCTTCTTCATCTTCTCAATCCAGTCTAGGGACAGTGAAGTCATCATCATCGTCGTCGTTTTCTTCCATCGCACTTCCATCTTTCTCATTACCACCTATCATCAGCGGCGATCGTACCAACCAAAGCATTCCTCGGCCTTTATCTAAGCGCTCCGTTGGTCAAAGAAATAAATTAAGTAAGGGCTCAATCCTTATAACGAAATCGAAGGTGCCTTCTTCCATAAATATTGGTACACATTCACGTATTTTTAGAAACCTGTATCAGGATGTCAATCAGCATCTAAGGAACCGACGGCATCCTCCAAAAACATCCGATTCACTGCAACAAATTGGCCCCAAAAATTTTCAGAAATCTCAAAAGCAGCATGGGTCAATTTCAACAACAATTGGGGACGAAAATGAAATCCTATTGCCTGAGAAACGTCAACACTTCTCGAGCCAAAGCGATCTCCAAGCTTTCAAACATGAAAGCAGTGATCACCGTGCAAAGAGCGTCCAGTTACAGATGGACACCGAGCCTCTCCACGAACTGAAGTCGCCCAAAGACGCTTTGTATCATGAAATCAAGAGAGATTACTCTGCTGGGGTGAATCCACACTGGCAGCAGAAAGACGAGCCTTTCCAAAGCAGAAAAAGGCAAGTGGTCGAGATCCACAAGTCGACGGGAGCGGAGGTTGGGGTTACTGGCCCGTGGTGTCGATCTAGCTATGACCCCCATGCAGTTCATCACTTGCTAGCTGTGGTCTGTAAAGGTGTTGTGTTTGGAAGCATCAAGCCTGGAGTGAAGCTAAAGATACCGGACGTTGATAAACTGTAAGCAGTTCTATGTTTACGTGTTGTCTGTCCAGTTGAGGGCAGACACGTTATGAAACATCAACTTCAGTCAGATTTCGGCAGCTATATTTTTTTTAAGGAAAAACGATTTTCTTCCATAAAATTTAGCAGCATTTCGAATTATGAGAAAATATTTTTGCACATTTTGCGTAGATATTTTAGTTCGTCTTTAAATAGGTTTGCCATTATAAATTAGCTGTTGAGCTGTGAGTCTGTCAATGTTATATAAAGCCCAAAATTAATAGGAAGAGGTTTTGAAGCAAAAAAGAAGAAGATTAATTCTATTAAGAGTTAATGTAAGTGAAAGACCAAGGGAGAGATAGAGAAAGAAGTAATAAAAAAAAATTAGGGCGAAGAGACTGACGGAGCTGTGGAATGATTATGAAAGAAAGACGGGAGAAGGTAGATGAGGAATTGTGGGGATGAGAGGCGATAGATTTCAGCTATGAAAAACGATAGACAAAGAAATTTGTCAATAAAATTTTTGTTTGAAACGGATTTCAGGGCAGGAATATTAGAATTATAAGAAAAAGAGTCATAAAACTTCTCACATTTGCACCTATATATAAACAAAATGACTGTTTCCTTTCACTGGAACCATCTCAGACACCAAAAAAAAAAAAAAAAAAGGTAAAAAAGTAATTCGTGGTTATTTCATCATATATTAACAAAAATATTTTGAAGGGTTTTCCATGGTTTTCTTTGCTTCAGAAATACCGCAAAATCCCTGTAGGAAATTTATGCGAAAAAAGTGTGGGGTTTTTTTTTTTTTTTTTTTTTTTACTATGTCTCTCTATCAGTTAAATATGTCCTACGACGCGTACGCCATACTCGACTGGCTTGTTTTAGCAATAAATTTAGACATTATCTTTCTAAGTTTCGCTTTAAAATCTTGAAAGGATCGTTTATTTTTCTCTTTTGACCGTTATCTCCTTTCAGGCGGCTCGAAAATTCCGATTTCCCTGGTCTGATGGAGGCAGTAGACGTGGAGCAGCGACCTGCCAGGGTTACCCATTTGTAAGTTGACCCATACGTCCTTATTAAGTATTTAAAAGCTCGTTGGTGAGGCCATTTGTCGACCGGATTGTGTGAGGGTGGTAGGAAAGAGATGAAAGCCGTTTCTCAATACATTGATACATCGCCTTTTAAATTTCAAGTCTAAGAGATTTAGGGTAAAATACGATAAGAGAGATGGGAGGAAGCTTCTTATGTTGATATTAAGAACCATTGTTTTAGAACGATGAGAAAAAAGGATGTTTGGCTTTGTTGAGAATGTGGAATCGTTGAAAGGTTTGCTTGGTACAAATGAAATATTTCCTATTTTAGGTAAAGTAGTTCAAGTGTAAAGTGAAATGCTTCAAGTTTTAAGCAAAATACTTCAAGTTTAAAATTAAAACCTCAAATTTTAGGATTTAATGAGAAAATTTGATCGTTGTGTGTATCTCGATTTGGCAGAATCCTCTTTTTTTTAAGGCTGCTTTTAAAAAACGTACTGAGTCAAAAAGAATTTCTTGACATAATCAAAAGTTATAACGGATTTTCGAGAGATCATAATAAAACAAAATGTATCTAAAACATAGATACATATGTTCTTAATTTTTTTTTTAAACTCATAGAAAAATGATTTTTAAAGCTCAAAGCTTGGAATTGAAATTAAAAAAAAACTAACTTTTAAAAGTAGTGCTTTCATCGCAAATATGACTTAAAGACCTTAATATTTTTCTGGTGTGCAATAAATGAAAAAAAGATATATTTTACGTCAGCAGATAGATGGATTAATAGGAAGACAGATAGATGATTCAATAAATAAATTGACAAATAAATAAATAAGATATATAGACAGATAGATAAATAAATCTTTGATAATTTTTTTTATAACTTCCCATGCTATCTAGTGGTCTGCTTTATTGTTCTTCAATTCCCAAATGTAATGGGGTCACTTAATCTGGTAACTGATATTTTAACTTCTAGCTTAAATTAAATTCATTTGTGTTAGTTGTATCTTGTTTTAAATGTGTTGGTTTTTTTTTTTTACTATAAAACAGTCGACTAACGATGTTAAGCAGTCCAAAATACGAGCGCTCGAGACAATGAAATTTAGCATGATAAGAACTTTGTTGGTCATGTATGATGTATAGCTATCTACATGGTTTCTCTTTAGTCTACATAGTTCCGTGTTGCCGTACGGAAGCTAAATAAAAAGTTATTCAGAGGCAAAAGCAGCTTACCATCATGGCTAATAAACTTCGGTCATAGAAATTTGATATTATTATCGTTGTGAATCTGCTTGCGAATATTTCAATCTAATTCGAACTAAATTAGAAAAGACATTCCAAGATATGAATATTAACTGGGAAAATGCATTTTGTCCTTATTTATCAGGCAATCAGATAAGTTTGTATATACGCTTTTCCTCAAACTTTTCAAAGCGCTTTCAACACTATAGGAAAAAAAATCAGTTCCAAACTTAAGAATTTAATATTTCATTTAGGCTGGGAACTTTCAATATAATTGGGCTTGTCTTTTCTTAGACACTAAATTTTCTGCCTGTCTTTATAACGTACAAGCGAGCCCGCATATTAACTAGATCTTCACGGTCCACGACCTTTCCTATTGAAGAAATTACAGCTATAACAAAAGCATCTCTTTCTAGAGCATAAAGACCTCTTGCCATCCACTTAACTCTTTCCCTGGGTAAAGGTTGCCTGCATAAGCTTCCATCACAAGAAATGTTCTTTTCATGCTTTTTTATAGCTCAAAGAGAATAATATTAGTAGCCCTTTTTTTTTGTGGGGGGGGGGGGAGGGGAGGGTTCTTAATTTGTGTTTGTTATAATTATACTTTCAAAATTATTTTCTTGAAAAATCACTTTATTTCTGGATATTAAGTAAATACATCAAGCATGATGACGAGTTATTTGACGCCGATGACCTCCTTTCTTCTCGCTCCTAAAAAAGCTCCACCGTCAATCTTGCTTACGTCCCTTTCCCTTTTTTTTTGTATATTATAGAATCCATTGCCCACCCCCCACCCCCACCCCAACCTACTCTTTCTTTATTTATGCTCAAACTTCCAAATCTGTTTTTACATTTCGTGATCCCAACATTCCGTTTTCCAGTATTTTCATTTTGTTTAATCCTGCAAAGAAAATTTGAAAACAAAAATGTAGATTTGGATAGTAAAAAAGAATAATTATTCTTTCTCTATGAAATATTACTAAACGTATATAGTGATTCTCTCTCTCTCTCTCTCTCTCTCTCTCTCTCTCTCTCAGCTAGTTTATTTTAAGGGACGCCGATCTCGTCTACAAATCATCAACTGGTACTCTAAGCTTCCATTCCTTTGGCTTCTTGGAAGAAATAGGAACCCTTTAAAAAGAGGGTTTTCCTCCTGGGCAAAAAAACAAAAACAACAAACAGCAAACAACAGATAAAAGATGGAAGGTAAAATTTTTTCTGGTTTGACTTGTCTACCCCGTCTTCTATCAACACTTCTTCGAGTCAGTGTAAATTTTTCGAGAATATCAGGGAAAGCTTTCTTCTAAAAGAACAGAAGATTCTTAGAAGTCTGTCTTTCGGCCTAAATTATAACTTCCAAACAACAAGGGTGGTCGTTTAATGTTAAATCATACATTCTTTTCGTCAGAATTTTACCCCTAAAGATTTTTTGTCAGTCGGATTTATTTCTTTTCTTTAAACGTAATGGTAAATTATCACTTTTACCTCTATTATCTGTACTATTCTCTCGATAGAAATAAAAAAGGGCTTTTTTATTGAAGAAAGTCCTCGACATGAAGCTAAAGTTAAAAAAAAACATCAGCCTTTTTTTTTGAAGAAAGTACAGGACAGAAACCTAAAGATTAAACAAAATCGTTTTTTTTAATTAAAGAAAGCACTCGACAGAAATATTTCTATTTTCCAGCTTCCAAGTTGAGCAATTAATCAAGCAAAGTATTGCTTTAAAAGTAAGAATATTGAAAAAATCTGATTAGCGAGACAGACTATAACGAGCAAAGTAAAGAGTATAGCGCGGGTGGTATTGCATTAAGTCGTAACTCATTTTTGGCAACTTTTCAGGAAGGCCAAAAAACTGTCTCATTTGTTTATTTTTGGCTCAATTTGTCTAAAATTCAAACATAAGATATCTTATGCTTTCCTTTAAAGATCTCAAGCTTTTTTTATTGTAATCACGACCAATTACACTGTGTACGACTTATGACCTTTAGCAGCAATAAAAGTGTTTTTTAAAACAGTCGTAACCCTTCTTACGACCACATTTTCTAGATTTTTATGGATTGCATAGAGTAGTAACGAGACTTACGACTTTATGCAAACGAAAAGTCTTAACGACTAAGTGAAAGATGTATACTGTGTATGAAGATACGCCAGAAGTTGGGTTTTTTAATTTAAATTTGAACTTTAATACAAGAAAACATCAAAAACAGAAATATTGAATTACAAACACTTATCATTGGTACAGCCTAAAAAAAATCTTACAAGTTCAGGGTCTTTCGCCACATTTCGTCAATATGAAAAAGCTATAAGAAAAAAGTCATTTGAAAAAGCAGTAGAATGCAATAACCACATCGTTCGTGTGTAAAACAATTAAGAAAAAGAAGTAAAAAAAACACATTCTATTTTCCTTATTTTTTTTTTTTGTAAAGTTATAAGGCACAATCAAATCATTAAACGTGTAAGGCGATTATGCATCAACGAAAACTACAGAGAAATGAACTTTAGGCTATATGCCTTCATCAGTCAAGACATTATGAAACGATGCATAGTGATCCAAATGCAAATCATAAAATAAGTCAATGCTAAAATAAAATAAAATATAAAATGTTGCTGAGCCTATGTGGATGTCAATATTTTTAAAAGGTAATGTAAGAAAAAGTTTAGTTGTATATAATGCCATGTTTCGAGCACATTTAACGTTCGTGCACTGTTTTAGGTTGTAGTTTTTATCTGGATGGGTGTTTCCATAATTATAATTATAACTTTTTATTTCTGATTTACGTAGAAGACCCAAAAGCAATCAGTTCTCGTAGAGGAAAAAACAATAATGGAGAGACTGATAGTAGGAATGGTGAATAGAAGGAACTAAAAGCTTATCACAAAGAGTTTTTAAATCATTTACTTTGTCTTTGTCGATTTCCAGGTAAGAATCGCGAACGGGTTTCAAATGGGTTTCACTAAGCTCTGGCAAAGTTACTTTTTTACACCATTTTGAACTTAAATCTAAATTAACCGAGTCATTTTGATCATAGCTGTATGACATATTTATAATATTGGGTGTTTCTCATTCAACTGATATCTTCCACGCAAGTACCACAACAACGAGGCAATATATTTGTTTCTGTTTTGCCCGGTGCAGGCATCTGAATATAGGGAGATTGAAGTTACTCCTGTTTCAGCTTTTCCCTTTACAAATTCAAATGAACACGAGCCAACTTCATTCGAGCCTCGCTTGGCGATACGCTCGCTCCACATGTTGTTAAATCCCAAATCTTGTCCATAATCAAATATTGTCAGGTTGTACGTATTTAATTTTCGTCGGTGATAAAAGCCTATGGAGTAACCTTTAGGTGTAATTAATACATCTTGAAGGTCAAACACAGCAGCAGAAAAAGAGGAATCGTGTTTAGCTCTCATTTTATCATTTTCCTTTTATTGCATCTTGAAACTTCATTCTGTAATGCTTCTCGTACTCTGTTTTCATCTCTTCTTTGTTTGGAGAGTTATTATACATGGTGCAAAAGTCACATCTATCCTTTGATCTTTTAAAAAATCCCAAATTAAACTCTGTGTAAAATATTTTCTTATAAGAAGATTTACTTACAAAATTTAGGCTTTTTTTCTTTTTTCTCATTGACATAACGATCGTTAAGTTTTCCTAAATTTAGTTCTGCACTCAAGTAATTGCGATGAGATTCTTTTCTACTATAATGACTCTCTATTTGAGGGAAACTAGGAATATGTTCTCTGCTCCTTCTTTTTCGTCATTGTTTTGAACGCATTTAGTTGTACCCCTTTTATCTTCCTCTATGATATCAGTTTTCTTTTTGTACGCAGAGAATAGCATTTTCTCACTTATATGAAGTGTGCGTAAAAAGAAAGTTTTTACAAACTTCATGTTTATTATCCTCTGCAGAAAGGCGCCATCTATGTGATCTTTTCCTACGTGATGTATCCCCCTTTTTGGATTATTTCTTCTTCACTTCTTCGCAGAAACTGTCTTTATTTCTAAAGGTGTGAGTTCAAATTGATATCCAGCGTGTAGGGATTCTGCCAGTCTAACAATAAAAGATGGCAACAAGTTTTTGTCATGAAACGTTAGTGCAGCCGTCCAATTATCTAAGGGCATGCCCTAAATATCCCTTGAATGTGGATCAAATAAGCAAACACACGATTCCTTTTTTATCAGGAATATCCAGGTGTGCGATTACCAAACGTCAAGTTACAGAAATACTGGAACATATGTAATGCATCGACAATGGTTGTGAAATATTCATCTTCCAGTTGAATATAAAGTGACCCGAAGTGCAGAGATGTGATTGACACGTCATACTGCTGGCTGTCCACCCAAACTTGTTTGGGAATGTCGGTGACAAGTGGATAAGGTTGGTGTTGATGCGGAGCCAGTCGCCATTTCTCAGAATTCTGACTAGCGTCTCGGATGACCAGTCTTCCACGTCCTCCTTTACATTCATTATTAAAAAGGCAAGCGAGTTAAAGGTGCACTGCCTGCCCACAGTCAGGTACCGGTCACCGCCTTGGTGGCTGCTTGCTTGCAAGGAAGGTCTGGAAAAAAGTGCAAAGACAATTAAATATTGTGTTATCCTCGCGTGGAGTATAATCATATATCTATAAATCTATGTTAAACTTAAAAGCTATTCTAGGTATGGGAAGACAAAAGGAGATTACTATTATTGCTGCAGCACCTGTGAAAACATTCACCCAGTTATTTTTTAACTCTATTTCTTTAACCTTGCCCAGTGGAAATATAACACTCACGGAGGCCACTGTTTCTTTGAGTTAAGTCACAGAAGTTCAAATATTGGGCATCAATGTTTGGAACAATTTTGTATTCTTGTGTGTTTCATTCATGGAAGTCATTGAAATCTTTAATATCAAGGCACAATTTTAAACTTCTTAAAAAACTACTTGGGAATTTTATCCTATGACCAAATCCATCACTGTCAAGAAAATTGTGAATATACTTTTAACATATATTTATAATTTAATTGCTGTACAAATTCTGTAAACAAAACTTACCCCATACTTGGTGAAAAATTGCCACCGATGAATAAACCAATAGACACGTTTGAATTCAAATGAAAATGAGCATGAAATTGATCAGTTGTGCTCACCATAAGACCAGCGAACAAATACTTTTGGATAGACGCTTCACTTTTTATAGATTCATTCACTTTAATAAGCAAACAAAGTTTAATCTAGTATAATTGAGAATAAAAAAAGACTGTCCTGAGTTAAAATAATAACGCTCACTGCAGTACAAGATGATAGTCGTCTTTACTACTGGCAAACACTGACCAACACGCGCAACTTCAAAACTTTGATATACAACATGACCACTCGGTCTCAGCTATAACTTGCGTAAGTGTGGACAGTGACCGTTGGGGTCGACGGCATTACACCAAGGCTGCACGTGCTAAAGATTCTTGGGTTTTACATAGGGTCACTATTAACTAGACCCACTATGTTATAAATAATTGAGGAAGATCTTTAAGGATTAAGAAATTACAAGCTTAATTTTACCTAACGACATTCAGTTACTTTTATCAAAGTAGTATATTTTAGAAATTCATGCCTCTGGAACTTGACATAAACACAAAGTTATAACATTTCTTTTCTTCAAATTCTTTACTTATTTTAAATAAAAAATAGAATACTGTTAGTAGATCGTAAAAAAGAGTACTCACCTAATTAATGAAGACCTTATCTGACTGTCAGTTTGATCCTTCTCAGTTTAGATAGTCATGTTGAGTGAAACGTTACAAAGCTAGAAGTCTCGAAGAATCTTTAATCCATTAAAGATCCAAAAGATCAGATTGACCAAAACTGGTCTTCTTGCTGGCTTACATAGTACTCACCAATGCATTTTTACCGCTTTAAATTCGTTGGCGCCTATATACATGGATATTTTTGAGCAATGGACGGAGGTCGTAAGTTTATCACTGCTTTTCTGTGCGTTAAATGCCGGATCGCGATTTTTCGTTTTGAATAAGGTCGTAAGCAGTGTTACGATGCTCAAAACATGCAATTGTGTCACAGCGTTATTAAAATTCGATTTGAATACAGTCGTAACTTGATATACGACCTTTTCAAATAAGAAATGCAAGCATACTTCAAAACTTGTTCGTCATTGAATAAAGTCGTAACAAATGTTACTACCCTTTACAAACATTATTTTTCTCTTCGAGGTTGTAAGTAGTGATACAACTTTATTCAATGACAAAATATTTTAAACTGAACATACTACCTTAGCATTTTTATCAACATCTCGGCCATTTTTGGCGCGAAAGGTACAGGACCAAGATAGAAAGATGCAGAATGAAGAGAAGTATCAGGGAGAAAAATATCTCGAATCGCCCAAAATTGAGTTACGACCCTATGCAATACCACCCGCGATAGAAGGAATCCATATTGTGTCCATGGAGATGAAGAACCTTGCACTACGTTTCTGGTTTTATTCGTATCTTAATTCATATTTCAATACTTTAGCTGGCACTGGCTAAGATTATCATTCTTAAGGACTGAGACAATCTAGAGTCGACGGAAAGGGCTGTCGTTATAGTCCAAAAGGCCAGCCGAGTAGTTTACTGTCTCAATGTTTTGCCTAGTCTTGGCACCATCGCTATCACCACAATCACCATCATCATCATCATCATCATCATCATCATCATCATCATCATCATCTCATCATCTTCATCGATATAATCACCATTACTGTCATCACCATCATCACTATCATCATCATCATCATCATCATCATCATCATCATAATCGTTACCACCGCCACCACCAAAATCATCATCATGATCATCTTTTATACCGCCACCACTATCATCATTATCATCATCATCATCATCACCATCATCACCATCATCACCATCATCATCATCATCATCATCATCATCATCATCATCATTATCGTTACCACCGCCACCACCAAAATCATCATCATGATCATCGTCAATACCGCCACCACTATCATCATTATCATCATCATCATCAATATCATCAACATGCTTTTATATTGCTTTTCAGACTTTCCCCTCTCTTTATGCGGCCAAAGTATTTGCGTTTTCTTGCTAACTTTAACTGTGCAAAGTTACCTCATCGAAGGATATCAAGGTGGAATGTTTTGATTTTTTAAAACAAATTCCTCCCATCTAAGTCTGAATTCTTCCGACCTCTACACACTCTTGGGAGAAAAAAGCCTGTACATAGTTTTCTTTTTTGTTTTCTTTATCACTTTGAAGCAGAGATGATTGTGTTATATAAGAAAAGAAAGAATCATCATATCCTGCTCGGGTATCTTCTCTTCAGAGGGTGACGCATAATCTTCTCACGCAATTGTTTGTTTCTTGGACACATCAGACCGCTCTTCGCTCTCAAGTCACGGTGCTGCATTATGTTTACACAGCAGGTGGTCATCTGGAAAACAACAGAATTGAAATTGGAAGAATTGAGTTTCTTGCTGAGATTTATAATGGGCTTAGTTTCCCTGCCTCACATCTTGTAATGAATCCCTGGTCATTTTTTTTTTAGAAACAGTAGGCAGACTTAGTGAAAATGGCGCTGTATCTTCTAAAACGCAGTTAAAGCTGTTGGTTAGTATTGTTAGATGCGTAAGAACTTGCTGATATATCGTAGCTCTTGCTAGAAGCATTTGAGTTTACAAATGTCAAAAAATTCTTCTACACTACGTATACATAATATATAGTTGTCAGCAAGGTTTATCCTCTTGTATACATATAGTCAAAGTTATCTTACCAAGAGGAGAGCACAAACACAAAACGAACGTTTGCGTACTGTTTGAAGCAACCTGTTCTCATTCTTTTCTTCTTCTTCTCCTTCTCTCTATGTGTATAACTCACTCTCTCACACACATACTATTTCTCTTCTTGCCTTTCTTTCTCTTTTATCTTTCAAACTATTGGTCTCTTTTTATTTCCTCCACCGCCTTCCTTTCTACTTTCCTTTTTTCCCTTTTTATTTCTCTCCCTCCATCTCTCTCTCTCTCTCTCTCTCTATCTCTCACTCTATCTATCTCTCCTTCTTTCTCTTTTTTCCATACATCCAAAATGTCCTAATCCCACAATCTCAACAACTGAATATCATACTTTTTACTTCTCTTTCTCATGCCAATCGCTCATAACTTTTATAGTATCAACCTCTACTTTACGTTCGTTCATAGCACTTCACCTCAGAAGTGAGTCCTTTTTATCCCTTCAGCTGATTTCTTTCTCAATTTTTCATATCACTCGCCAATCTCCTTTTTGATCTAACGAAAGAAAAGCAATGAAATAGATATTGCAGATTGGCATGACGGGAAGAAACCCTTGCATTTCCAGATGGACCCCTCGTTCGCCCGAGGAGAAAAGAACTCATCTTAATTGAACTCTTCCTGATGCGAGGATGACAAGTGTCAAACGTTATAGAGAAATGACAATTTCAATCGTTATAGAGAAATGACAAGTTTCAATCGTTATAGAGAAATGACAAGTTTCAATCGTTATAGAGAAATGACAAGTTTCAATCGATATAGAGAAAAATAAAGAGGAATATAAACCCCGATATTCCTTAATCACAGATTGTTAAGCTTTTACATGAGAGTAAAAATTGGTTGGGTTGGGCAGCTTTAACTGCACTTAAATTTTACCATGTAGTTCTGTTACTTTTTGTTTTTATCATTGTTTCTCTTTGTATAAAGAATGAAGTAAAGTGCCTTTATTGCGTTGGCATCTATTTTTCAAGCTTCTCACGGCACAATGAACACTAATCAGATAATAGCCATAGGTAAGTTGCCTTCACTCTCTTGCTATCTCTGGCTCACTTTTATTGCCTTTGCTTCCGTTTTTCTAGACATGCTTATTGTTTGAGAGGAAGAAAATTGGTAAAATATGTTTACGTTGAAATGCTTTAAAACATTGGATGAGATGTTTGTTTTTAAAGCAATGGAAGAGAAGCTTGTTAATTTTTTTTGCTTATGTTTTTAATCTTTTCTTTTAATGTTTTCGTTCTCGAAGCTGCGTTTCCTATCCTTGCATTACTTGAATGTTACAATAAATGATTCAGCTCTTTATCTCTCAATATTGTAAGAACTAATGCAGCTCTCCATCTCTGTGTGTTGTGATAAATGATTCAGATCTCCATCTCGAAAACTTCCGAGGCTTTCAAATTAAGAGCATTTCGAAAATAAACAATAGTCCTGAAGAAACAAATTAAGTAAGATTAGATTATGAATCTATAGGATTATGTATCGGAATGACCTGTTGGAACTGCAATCATGGTAAAGACGCATTGTATATAAGCAGGAACAACGAGAAGATGAAGAAAAGAAAGAAGCAAAGTGAATAAAGATTGAGAAGGAAATCAAAAGACAGAGGAAATCGTATGAAAAAAAAAGAGGAAATCAAAGCAGGGAGATATAAATTTTACAGGGCACATTAAAATGTCAGTTTTGTGGTACTGAAAATGATTAGTTCAAAGAGAAAAATTTAAAAGCAATTACACCGATGAAAAAAATAAACATCAATTTAATAAGTGGAAAGAAAAAAGGGAGATAAAAACTAAAGACAGCTCTGATAATTATCTCTGAGGGAGACGCGTAAAGGCATTAAGCATTTTAGAACTGCTTTTAAGTACTTAACGAGATGGCGAGAAATATAAGAAAAGGGAATAATACAATAATTGAGAAAAAGAGCGGAAAAAACTACCTTCATAATTAAGCGCTTTTTAGGTTTTCCAAATGAAGGATGTAATTGACGTGAAAACTGTATTTCTTCCGTTTCTTAATTAAGGAATTAAACACAGAAATACGGATAAACCTTGGTGATGTTGAAGTATTTCAGTCGCATTTTTTTTTCTTTTTTTGATCGAAAGCTGAGACCGTTCGTTGAAGAGTGTTTTTTGTTTTACCAGATTTTTGATAGACGAAAAAAAATCTGTTAAAAAGCATCATCATTATGTTCTCTCGCTCTCTCTTTCTTTCTCTCTCTCTCTCTCTCTCTCTCTCTCTCTCTCTCTCTCTCTCTCTCTCTCTCTCTCTCTCTCTCTCTCGCTTCGGTCCTTTAAAATCTAATTCAATAAATCTCAGATTGAATATGCCGGTATTTTAGTCTTAAGAAAATTAGTCGATTAAGAAGCCTGTCTTTTACAGTTACCATAAACACTAAACTGAATAAGAGAGAAAATAAATTAAAAACTATTATGGCACTTTGATTCAAACCTTTAGTTTGTATGAAAAAAATTTTGATTACAAAATTTGATAAAAAGTAAAAGTGTTAGTAAAATATAAGACACGGCCCATTTGACAAGCTAGGAAAATAGAGAGAGAGAGAGAGAGAGAGAGAGAGAGAGAGAGAGAGACAGACAGAGAGAGAGAGAGAGAGAGAGAGACAGAGAGAGACAGAGAGACAGACAGAGAGAGAGAGAAAGACAGAGAGAGACAGAGAGAGAGACAAAAGGAGAAGAAGAGAGAGAGGGGGAGAGAGAGAAATGAATAGAGAGAGAGAGAGTGAGAGAGAGAGAAGCAGATACAGAAGGAGAAGAAGAGAGAGAGGGAGAGAGAGAAATGAATAGAGAGAGAAGCAGAGAGAGAGAGAGAGAGAGAGAGAGAGAGAGAGAGAGAGAGAGAGAGAGAATCACTTTATCACGATCTGTATTACTTCATAGAGATAGAATAGTTATTATATATTGTTGTCCAAAACTGGATTTTTGAAATCCGTTTTTCTTTACCAGATTTAACGTAATGAAAATACTATAAAATGAAATGTTGAGATCATGAAATATAAAGCAGATTTGGAAGGTTGAACATATTAAAAAGTTTTAACTTTTAATTTTTTTTCAAATATTCATGTAGATCGATAAAATTGACTAGAATTCTACACTTCTACCATAAGTTAATTATCTCTGTCTGTGTGTGTATCTCTCTCTCCCCCCCCCCCCCCTCTCCCTTCTCTTTATCTCTCTTCTTTTCTCTTTCTTTATATGGTTGCACGCTTTGTTTCTCCAAGAAACTTTGAAGACGGATGCCCCGTCAAACCAAAGTTAGCGCTGGTAAGGTGAGATATGACTCTACCAAGAGTGTAAAAGAATTTCCGCCCCACCTTTGACGTAAAAAGATAAGGTTTGAACGTAACATTTAGTGAATGTTTACAAATGTGATAAGAAACTGAGGATCTAACCTTTTCCTTATAAAATAATAGCATCCCGTTTACTTTTATGCGGGCCTAACAAATACAAACACAGACATAATCGGTTCTTTTGTTACGTAAAACAGATCTCGACAGATCGATGTCTAATCACACTAATTCTTTCAACAGCTAGCTTGTTTAGAACCCATGTAGGCCGTACTGTGTTTCGTACAATAGCCTGAATTTTAATAGCAATTTTTTAAAGTTAGGTCACATCCGCACTAATTGGCGTAGATTTCATTCAGGATGTGTCAAATCTGTGGTTTCTGTAGTATTTGATGATAGAATATCTTTCTGTTTGCTAAACCGAGTATACTAAATATCAGTTTGTTTTTATTTGATAAAGTAAATTGCCTGAACTGTTTCCATTTTTCACTCAATGATTGAATACTGGCTAGAATTTTAACCCTGGTCACGAAGAAAAGGCTATTGCGATCGAAAGTCTACAGGTACTTTTTTCGTTACGGACTGGAACAGTAGCCTTGATCTTTGCAAGTAATCTTGATATTGGACTGGAATCCTAGACCATGGTCGCAAGTTTGGCAGCTCATTTTTTTTACGAACAAATGCCGCACCCTTTAAACATACCATAGGCCTTTTTGGGTGCGAGTGCGATACGAACTATTGGTCTAAAACTTTGAGAATCTTATAGCTTCTTCTGTTCCGCCCCAGAGTCATTTGATTTGTGAACAATGCCAGATATTATTTTGTTTTGAACGGGCACTTTTTCAAGCGACAAACAATAACGAAATCTGATATGTACGCAAACACAGAAGTTATACATGTGACAATAAACAGCTGATTTTATCCTGAGAGACGGATCGTATAATGTAATATATTTTAAAATTGTCAAAAATAAAAATAACCCCCGTGGTAATCAGGGTAAAGCGTTTGTACTGATATCGGCCGCAGGAGCTGTCTACCTGGCTCCGAGTTCCCACGTCGTAGATTTGAGACTTTAGGGCCTCAGCTTATAATTGCCACCTTACCTAATGGGGGTTCAAGTTTGATATAAACAAAGGCCTGAGATCGTGTTGTGGATGGGCTATATCAGACCGCCAACAATCAAACAAAAATGGGGAAAATAAAACTCGAAGGCAGGCTCTCATTCCTTTTTACGTTCCTCTATTCACAAAAAGGCAGGTCTTATTCAGGGGATATTTTTACTGTTCTTAAACAAAGTCCATCCTACAAGTCCATGACGTAATGAAAGGCGTTTTGATAAAATAACCTCCACCAAAAAAAAAAAAGGTAATCAGATTTTTAAAATAAAGTAAAACTACCCCCGTAAAATCCCTTACCTTTTCTTTACGAGCTCTTGTTTACGCGATCACTCTCATTTCACTGCTGGTTTTTTTAAGAAAAATTTAATTCACATTTTTTCGACCTGTCGCCAGCAAATCTTGGACAATCCAAAAAAAATTGAATTCAAGTAATATGTTGAAAATATATTTTCCTCAACTTGTCACTCAACATCTGATGTCAAAAAAGCCATCTTAAAATCAGCGTTAAAGCTGGAAGAATGCGCGGAAAGTGTCAAAATGCTCATCGTTTCGCGGTTTTTCTCCACTCACAGTCACACTTTTCTCGATTTCCGCTGAAATCTGAAATGAAGGTGACGAAAAACCGGAGAAAGACGTTTTTTTTGTTGTTTTTTTTTTGTGTGTGTGGTTTTTTTTTTTAAAACCATGAAGTTGTGTTCCATGTTTTCAAAGAACAGTTCGTTTCATTTTGTCCAATTGTCACGCTTAAATCTTTTCCCTCCCCTCCTTTTCTCCCTTCAGTAATAACGGCGCGATATTTGCTCTGTTGTCACACTTTTTGCTTGAAAGATTTGTACCGATTATTCCCTGTTAGAAAAACAAGCTCTTGTCGCGCATTTGATTGAAGGTTTCTTTGTCGTTTCCATTGCTTGAAATAAACTACTTTTGAAAAACTTTTACTTCTTTGCTGCTAATTTTTTGCTTGTCGCTGTATTTAATTAATATAATTATTAGAGAACAACCTGTGGGACGAAATTTCCTAGAATTAAGCAAGAACGCCGTTCCGCCTCTTTCGGATTCATCAAATCTAGAAGCGCATCTTTCTGAGAGTTATGAAGCCAATAAAGGGGAAACGTCAAGCATAATTATATTTTTCTAGTTTACGCCATTCTTCCATTTTTTCCTTCAGTTATCTAAGTCATGACGTGCCAAATGTGATTTCTTTAATTCTCTGTCTACACAGAATTAACAATGACATCACATTTTTTCCCTCCCTATTCTATACTCAAACTGTGGCGCTTATCGTTTGTTTTGCGCCATTTTCATTTGCTCCAAGTGTTTGAAATAAGGGGAACGTGACCTCTTCTCTCTCTCTCTCTCTCTCTCTCTCTCTCTCTCTCTCTCTCTCTCTCTCTCTCTCTATCTATCTCAAAATCTCACTCTTTTTCACTCTCTCTCTCTCATTCTCATTCTCTCTTTCACTCTCTCTTTTTCTCTTTTGCTCACTCTCTCTTTCTCTCTCTCACACTCTCATTCTCTCTCTCTGACTCTCTCTCACTCTCACTATCTCTTTTTTTCTCTTTAGCTGTAGTACTCAAATTTCTTTTTCTGTTTTGAAAGTACAACATAAGCTAAAAATGTCGAGGCACAGTGCATAAATAACCAGAAGACAAGCTTCATCCATTCGTCAAAAGAAAGTGCAATATTTTTATTTTAAATCAGGAAGTGATGACACAAGGTCAGACATAAAAAAAACTAATGTGAATAAAATAAAACACAGTGTTTCTTTCACGCAAACGGCTATCTTTGTTGATGAATAACAATGCTGCATCTAATAACTTAACAAACGGTGTCTCAACAGGTCAAATCACAGGAGAATATGGCTTGAACATTAACAAGGGTTTGCCACAAGTAAACATGGCAGGACAATGAAAAACATGTCATTTCTGTACCTTTTCTCCTTTTTTTCTTCTTCTTCTGCTTCTATTTTAGTAATCCAACTTTGTTTTTTTTCTGTGAACATGCTATCTTAGAGGTTTTTCGGCATTGCATTATCAACATTCACAGAATTTTTTTTTTAAGATTGATGATGCATAAATTTTGCAAAGAATAAAGCCTGGCATTGATAATCATTTGATTCCAAGGATGTTTCGATCTCTTGAAAAGTGTCAGGAGAAAGTATGTTTTTCATTAAGAAAGATTTCTTGTCCCAACCTTCATTATTTTTTTTTCATTTTATTTTCCCGTGTTACTGGTTTCTCAGGAGTCTGCCATTTTGACATGATGTTGAGCAGAGCCCTTTTCATTTGGCTTCTCGATTAAGATCCAATATATTTCAGTCTTCCTTTTCCGCACTTCTTTGTTTTGGTAAATAATATCCTGAACAAGTTTCGTTCATTTTCTCTTCCTGTTTTATCTAATTGGAGTTTCTTTCTTCTTCTTCCTCTTCTCCGTCTCCGACTTTTCTTCTTTTTCTCATATGGTTCTTTTCCTCCTTCTCCTCCTCCTCCCCCTTCTTCTTCTTCTTTTCTTCTTCTTCTTCTTCTTCTTCTTCTTCTTCTTCTTCTTCTTCTTCTTCTTCTTCTTCTTCTTCTTCTTCTTCTTCTTCTTCTTCTTCTTCTTCTTCTTCTTCTTCTTCTTCTTCTTCTTTTTCTTCTTCTTATTCTTCTTCTTCTTCTTCTTCTTCTTCTTCTTCTTCTTCTTCTTCTTCTTCTTTTTCTTCTTCTTCTTCTTCTTCTTGTTCTTCTTCTTGTTCTTCTTCTTCTTCTTCTTCTTCTTCTTCTTCTTCTTCTTCTTCTTCTTCTTCTTCTTCTTCTTCTTCTTCTTCTTCTTCTTCCTATTTTCCCTACTCAGTAAAGAAATTCCTTCTTGCCATATTTTTCCTGACTGTCTTTCAACAGTGTAAACAGAAAACGCAGAAAAGATTTTTTAATATAAAAAACTAGCTTTTAATTTTGAGTCATTAGCCTTCATATGTCCAGATTGAAACAATTCTTATCTGTGTTTCTACAAGACAAATAGCCATCATTAGACATTATTTCAACAACTACTACTACTACTGCTGCTGCTGATGCTGCTGCTACTACTACTTCTACTACTACTACTACTACTACTACTACTACTACTACTACTACTACTACTACTACTACTACTACTACTACTACTACTACTACTACTACTACTACTACTACTACTTCTTCCTTTAGTAATGATTTAAGTAATAATCTTTATGATAAGAACAACAACGGCAATACTACTACTACTACTACTACTACTACTACTACTACTACTACTACTACTACTACTACTACTAATAATAATAATAATAATAATAATAATAATAATAATAATAACAAAAAAAAAACAAAAAAATAACAACAACAACAACAACAACAACAACAACAACAGCAACAGCAACAACATGAATTCTTCTTCTTCTTCTTCTTCTTCTTCTTATTATTATTATTATTATTACTATTATTATTATTATTATTATTATTATTATTATTATTATTATTATTATTATTATTATTATTATTATTATTGCCGTTTACGCCATTCTTCATTTTTTTCCCCTACAGTTATCTAAGTCATGACGTGCCAAATGTGATTTCTTTAATTCTCTGTCTACCCAGAATTAACAATGACATCACATTTTTTCCCTCCCTATTCTATACTCAAACTGTGGCGCTTATCGTTTGTTTTGCGTCATATTCATTTGCTCCAAGTGTTTGAAATAAGGGAAACGTGACCTCCTCTCTCTCTCTCTCTCTCTCTCTCTCTCTCTCTCTCTCTCTCTCTCTCTCTCTCTCTCTCTCTCTCTCCCTCTCTCTCTCAGACTCTCTTTCTCTCTCTCTCTCACTATGAAATGCAATTTACATGAAATGCCAATAGTCACATCTTACAAACAAAGAATGAAGCATAACATTTTATAAAATAGCTTAAACCCTATATCTTATATTTAGTTTTATTCAATTTAGATTATATGAGAAAACCAAATTTTTGACACTGAACAGTTAGTCTGTGCAAAGCTGATTTAAAGAAAATCATTCTACTTGTTACTTTCCTTAAGTTGCTTGCTTAAAGGATAAAACGTCCATTTTGGTTTTTTTTTTTCTTCTAAACTATGCGGGTTATGTAAGGATTTTCACAAAAATGTTTTAATGTTTTTTATCCCAATATTATGCGATTGAAATCATAATAAAAATAAATTAGACGTGGCAATTCGTTTTAATGTGTTCTTGCTCCAATCTAGGATGATTTTTAAAAAAAATCCTTAATTTATGCTTTTCACTCCTTTGAATTTCTTTATAAATTGCACATCATAACACTCGTTTAATGCATTTTTAATTCCATGTTGTCTGGCTATTTCAAATCGTTCTTTTTTTTTATTTCTGAAGGCTTGCAAATTTAGTGTTCTTTCATAGCGGAAAACAAATGGTTACGAAAAAAAAGGAAGAGGGACGAGAGAGAAGAGAACGACAAAGAAAAAGAGAGATATAGGCAAAACATACAGAAAAAAGGGTAAAGTGAATGCGAAGGAGAGTGAATAAATAAATGAGACTATATATATATTAAGAAAATGTTACATAGATGGACCCTCAGAAAGAGTGAATGAATGGATAATGGGACCAAAAACAAATAAAGAGAAAAAATAGGCGAAATAAAGAGAGAGGATGAGAGGAGAGAGAGAGAGAGAGAGAGAGAGAGAGAGAGAGAGAGAGAGAGAGAGAGAGAGACAGAGAGAGAAAGAGACAGACAGACAGAAAGACAGACAAACGGACAGAGACAGATAGACGGACAGAAAAAGAGAGAATCAGAAAGTGAAACAGAGAGTGAAATGGATATACACCCACACAAATTAAAAGAGAAAAACTGAAAGAAAGAGGGTAAATGAATGAGATTTTGGGTTTTTTTTAGTTGAATTAGAGAAGCAGAGACACAGTGAGTGAATTAAAAAAAAATAAAGAACTTTAATGCGTCAGAGAAACATAAAGAGAGATTGAAACAGATATTGAAAGAGGAGGAAAGACAGAGAGAAAGGGAGACACTGATTTACAATGATATCGAGACACTTTCAGAACAGAATGACATCAGACCCAGGTCTTTTAATGTTCTAATGGCAGCCAAAATATGGAAAGCACCACAGTGGGAAAATTCAGAGAGACACGCGCAGAAACAAAAAGATCAGATGTAGAGAGAGGAAGAGAGTCAAACTGACATGCAGCGAGAGAAATAGTATTATAGGGAAAGACATGAAGAAAAAGAAGAAGAAGAAGAGTGGTAGAGAAAGAAGAGAGAGAGAGAGAGAGAGAGAGAGAGAGAGAGAGAGAGAGAGAGAGAGAGAGAGAGAGACAGAGACAGAGACAGAGAAAGAGAGACAGACAGACAGACACACACACACACAGACACACAGACACAGATAGGCAGACAGAGACAAAGAGAAAGGAAGAAAAATCCAAGAAACTGTCATACCAAAAAAGAGAGATTCTATGCGCACACTGTAGCATGTATTTCCATGTTGACTTGATCCAAAGAAGAGCTAGTCATATTTTATGGAAGCAGTGTACCCTTCTTCAAATAATCCTTTGGACAGAACTTATTTCAAACACCCCTGATAGCTTCTATACCAGTCAAGAATTCACATTTTTAAAAGAATCCCCGTTATAATCTAAGCGTCTTTTGATCTTTTTTCATGTAGTGAAACTGAAATGGAATGAATTGATCTGGTTTTGTAACTAGAAATCTTCTCTAGAGCTCCAGAATCAGCGGTATAGCACGAGGCTACACGATTTGGTTATGAAGATTTTACTAAGATTCGAAATTTTTGTTTTTTTTGAGATGCATCTATTTTGTGTGAAAATGTAATTAAAAAAACCTACATCCATCTTTCTGATGCATCCTACTAACTTCTACATAAATTGAAATTTCCCGCGATTTGATACTTTAAGGTCATACATGACTCAATACTTTTAGTCGAGCAGAGAAAACAACAGAAATATTTTTCGAATAAAACAGTTACAAATACTAACTTGTGAGGGGGTTAGTTGTGCAGTTTTTCATAATCGCTAATATTGTTTTCCTTAACGAATAATTGAGGCTTATCGTATCCGTTGGTTCTGAATAGAACTCTATGAAAGGGACGATCCAGTCTATTTGTTCTTATCTTGTTAGATTTTACACGAAGTAACCGTATTAATTAGAGAGGTTTCAAGGTATTTGAATCCAATGATGAAAACAAGCTTGACAAAGAAATCATTAGATCTCATTTCTCAGTTTTACATATATGGCTTAAGATTTTGAGGACTACACAAATAGGCCAAAGAACTGCGCATGTAAAAGATTTGCAGTGGAGTCAGAATGCCGCTATGAGAATGGAAGGAGAAATTAGTCTGTCGAGAACTATGATTTGTCTCCAGACTTCTTCAACATCTTAATTGAGATGATTCTACACAGTGCCGACGATTCAAATGGTCTAAAATTAGTGACATTGACATAACCAATAATTTACCATTTTCGGACTACACTGTCCTTATAGCAGAATCTGAGAAGAAATTGCAGACTTCTTATAGAAATATCTGCGAGGAAACTGAAGACTCTCTTTAGCAGAATCTTAGTAGAAATTACTAACTCCTTATAGCAGAATTTGAGACAGAATTCCAGACTCGTTGTAGCAGAATTTGAGAAGGATATGTAAAAGTCTACGTATGGTCTCTTCTCCTGCATGCATGATAAAGTTGGACATTCGACACAGACAATGTAAGAAAAATCAATGCAACAGGAGACTTGCGTATCCCATGGACAGAAAAAACAATCACAAACTAAGATGGTTGATAAGCGGGGCGGGGGGGGGGGGGTTAGGAGAGAGAACACTTAAGAACTGTAAATAGGAGGCAGATGTCCTTTTCTTTGAAACATTACAAATTACAAGAAAAAAGATGTCCTTGAGAAAGCGATTTTAACAGTCAGAATGCGCTGCAAAAGACCGTGGCAGACAAAGCTCCCATACCTCCAAAGTCTTCAAAGCGGCAACTTGGTGTGCAGGGGGTAGAGAGAAACATTCTCAGGATGGCGGGAAGACGTAAAGATTGGGGATGCAAGGCAGAAGATTACCCATGTCAGTAACAAACCAAGTGATCATAAGAAGAGTGGTAGTTCTTGATAAGGATGATAAAGAAGATGGCCATTAGTATCAATTCTCAATTCGAAAAAAAACCTATGGTTCTATCTATTGAGGGTTGCTGTGCAATTGTGTTGTTTTTATTTACCTTTGTGTGTGTGTGTGTGTCTTTTTCTTAGTTTCTAGGATTTTTTGCTTTTTGTTTTTTTTTTGTTTTTTTTTTTTAAATCAATTCTTGGATAAGCTAAACCTAAAAAAAAATAACATCTATAAACTCTACAAAATTTCCCATCTATTCCTAGTTGAAGAGCTGATACAGATTTTTGGTTCAATGAAAAAGCTTTTACTTTGCGATGGGGAAACACGAGAGCTTTAAAAGAAAAAGACATTATGATTTTCCTTTTGCGTACCTGGCTCAAATAGATATTCAAAGTGCGTTCAGATAATGAACAACAAGGAGGAAAAGTTACCTCCATCGTTACTGACATCAAATGTTTTCCTACCTCCCTCACGCAGAAAGCGTCGAGAAATCTCAGAGTTGCTTTATCACCAGGAAAAAACAGCGTATTCTAATGTTCTTTTAAGTGAAAAAAAAACCCGAAGTTTTATAATGGTCTTAATTTTTTTTCCTCTCGTGGATTTCTAGTATTTTTAGGATTTTTGAGATGGTCAATGACACGAGTTGACTTTGTGTCTTTTATAAAAGTCAGAAAACAAAAAAGGTAGTCATTTAATCTATATGTTTTGCTTGCTTACAGGCCGATATCTTTTTTACTTTAAGGCCAACATATATCAACGTCAAAAAACAAGATGAGATGAGATAAATTGAGATAACTTTATTTATCCGACAAAGGGAAATTAAAAATCTCATACTCTCAGGACATAAATATAATAACTACATAATTTTATTTATTATTATTATTATTAAGGCCTTCCGCTAGGAGTGTCGTCCGACCTCGCAACTTCGGCAGCCTTCTTTATGTCTGCGGTGAAGGTAGTCCATTCTTGTCTTCTTTCTGCAATCTTTCTTATTGTTTCCAGGTCTTTTTGTGATGTGAGAGAGATGCTCCGATTTTGCAGTATCTTGAGATCGTTATTGAGAGTCATTGGGAGTGTGGTGATCGGCCTACCCCTGGCTCGTTTGGCATTGTCGAGGAAATAGAATGCCATAGCTTTGTTGGCAGGGATCGATGGTTCTCGCCTAAGTACATGACCGAACAGCCTCCACCTTGCTTGCAACACTTCCAAAGAAATTGGGGTTTGTTCACATTTTTTGTAGAGGGACTTGTTTGAAATTTTTGTTGGGTATCGAATTCCCAGAACCCTGCGCAGCTGCTTTCGATGGAAAGAGTCCAACTTTTCTTCGTCTGTTTTGGTCAGTGCCCATGTGCCGCAATTGTATAACAGAACTGACCTCACTAAGGTCAAAAAAGATGGTCAATCAATCTCTATGTTTTGCTTGATTCCAGGCCGATATTGTTTTTACTTCACTCATTTTGTTAAAACTCTGATAATGAGATGTTTTACCTTTGGAAAGTCAATATTTCTTAATGCAAACATTGATCACGGGAGGTGGGTGGCCGTATTTAAACGTCGTGCGCGGGAAAAGACACCAGATTTGTTTAAATTTAAAAGACAAAGAAAAAAAAAGAGATAAAGAATGAGACATAAGAAATCGTGAACTATCTAAAAGACAAACTAGCTAAAATTTTAATGTAGGAAAAAATGATGGATAAAACTGATTGATTTGGGTTTGAGAAGACAATACCTTGAAAACCAGAAGCTAGGTTGTTTGTTCGTAGTTTGGATTTTGGAGTCTTATTTGTTTTCACAAGTTAAATAAAAATTTCACTTATTAGTTTTGGTTTATCTTAGGGAAAAAGAATAGTTATCTGATTTTGTATAATCCGTATCTGTTTATAGACGCTTTGAAAACATTCAATGTCATATATTATTTATATTTTTAAAGCTTGGTGCTATGAATTTCTCCTTTGCATTTACTTTCTGGAAATTTTTAGAAAGAACTTGATTTTTACAACGACGCTCATTTATCTTGCTTTCATTTATAGCCGGATTATCTTCTTTAATACTTTGAAAATTGGATATTTTGATAAACTGAACTAAAATAACGTATTCTCCTTCATGGTTTCTAAAAATACTTTAAATCGAAGGACACAAACACCACTCATGGGAGAATAAACGTAAAACACCAATAGACATGAAAATAAATTTAAAACACCATCCATTGGGAACAAATCTAAAACACCGTAGGTGGGAAAACAAACGTAAATTACCAAACTTGGAAAAGTAAATGTAAAACATAATACATTGGAAAATGAATATAAATCATCAGACGCGTGAAAATACCATCAAAACTTCATGCACGAAAAAATATTCTAAAATACCATACGTGGGAAATAAATAAAAAAACACTATACATAGGAAAATATATCTTAAAACACCAGACATGGTAAATTAACTCTGAGAAGCAAAAGCAGGCTGCTTCCCATTTGTAATTTGAAAATAAAGATCCCGAGACTACTTCTCATTTCATAACTCATTAAATTTTTAAAAATAAGAAATCATTTTGTGTTATAGACGGCTAAGAAGCTTATTATAATGAGACATAATCGTCGGCGTAAATCACAGAAAAAAAAAAAAAATAAGGAGCAATTGATACTTTCTTAAACCATTTCCCCCTCCCCCCAAAAAAAAAACTTTTTATCTAACACGCCATAAAGAAAGGACAAGGATTAACATTTTTGCATCTTTTGCCAAACATAAGAAGGTTGTTTTCATTAAAAGAAAAAAAATAACAAATGCTTTTAAGAACGTCCAACTGTGAAAGAGCACAATGAGTAAAAAAAAAAAGTCCCACTGTTTACCTACACAAAGATGAAGCCACAATATATTATAAAGGCAAAACGTTTCGAATGTTAAACACAATAACCTTGTTTTTTTTACTATGCCTTTTTAGTTGAAAAGTTTAAGTTTGTTCAATGGTTACATCACTGAAGTTTCCCCATGGTTTTCACTGATCTTTAGATCTGGGTTGAATGTAATGTTTCAAAGGGGAGAATTGTCATCTGTATTATACTTTAATTCATATACGTGAGGCATTGTTCCATAGACGAGGTCTTAGTTATTATAGGCGTGAGCATAAAATTTACTTTTCTCTCCTTATAATAATGTTGTCTTTGAATAAAACAAAATAAAATTGAAGTGTTATTTTCCGGAAATGAGTATTAAGCTTGCATTTGCGATAATTTAGAAAGTCACAACTTAGATTCTCCCTTAGTGTTTAGTTATATTCTAGTGGGAAAATTGAGACATTTTATGCTCCATTATTTTCTCACACATCTAACTAATTAATGGAAAATGGGATGAAACATTGATTCTGTCATAGAGGTAACTTCTATTTTAAAATAATAACCAAGTTTGACCTTAGTTGAAAGAAAGATGCCGATAGTTTGGAAACCATTTTTTTAAATAAATAATGTATATATTTATGGTACTTGGGCTCTTGCAGAGGCCAAGATTATAATGTGGCTAGTTCAAGAACAGGCCACAAATTAACGTAGCTCGAAGAGACATGATGATTATTATTTTGGGTTTCCTTCGCTTGATAAAAATTGACAAGGGAGTGTGAAATAATTGCAAAGCGAATGTGTTGTACTTTCTATGTTGAGAATAAGATAATTGCCTCTGAGTAAAATTTTTTCATCAATCTACACTTTTAGCGACTAACTAAATTCATGTTTTTAGTATGCTAATTTTTACAACTGATGGCAGATATTTATTACCGAGAATAAAAAGAAGTGAAATAGGTACATTTTAGTTGAATGAATATCATTTTAAGGACGGTTTGGGAATTTATGTTTTTACTTTTAAAACCCCATCTGCTTTACTATTAACTTCTTTACTTTTACAAACCTTGATCTTCGTTTTTACACTTTTTACATTTCTTTTACATGTTTCTTTCATTGCTTATTTTTTTATTTTAACTCCTTCACTTCGTCTCTTATTTCTAAATAGGTTGGTAGTTTCGCACATGATACTTTTGTATTTAAGTTTTCAATAAATTTCTTGCGATGATGAATGAATAATTATGTTTGCGGAATGCAACTTAAATTTTATTTCAAATTTAAAATCATACACAATCTGAATTTCTTTTCATACACATGACTACAACATGTGGATATTATTTTTCAAGTTGTCCCTTCTGCACATCTTCCATTCAATTAATAGGCATGAATGCCTTTCCTTATTTATTAGTATAGTCAATTATGTAAAAATTTATTACTCACATCGTTACAATTTTATTGTTCCTTTTCTAAGGTTGATGAGCATTCATAGCTTGAAAAAATATTCATTTTTTTTTTCTCATCAGGTTCATCAAAAATTCCTTTGTGTCAAACATCACAGATGTCCTGAAAGTATTCGATGTCTCTTATATGGTATCTTTGTAAGTAAATTATATCACCTATTTATTTGTTTACCGTGAATGAATTGTTACCAATTTTCCGAAATTTTTATAAAGTTACAAACGCAGTCAAATTGATCGCCTGCCCGAAACGCCCGTTAGAACTATAAGACAGCAAGACTCGGAGTGCCAAAGCTATATAAGAAAAAACAGAGTTTTTCTCCAGCAGGATAGATTTAAAGTGAAGATAAGATATTAATTAGCGTTGAGCAAAAAAAAAGATATTAAAAAATGGGTCGACATGTACACATACACAAGTCACGGAATGACCAAACGAGAAATTAAAAGAGAGAATCTGCCATCTGTACATTTTTATTGTTTCCTTCTTTTCACTATGAGTGAGAGAACTTTAGTACAGGACAGGATTTAAAGCAATGGAGAAAACATTTTAAAGGATTGTTTTTTTTTCTCACCCAAAACAGGAATTTGGAAATAAACTCGTTGTCAACTCTTGAGTCAGAGGTATTCCATAGTGCCCGTCGCCTGGAATACCTGTAAGTACTGGTTGTGGTTTGAGCTGGCAGTGTAGTGTATGTAGTGGTTGGGGTACAATCTTAATGTTAGCAAATATCATAGGATGAGGAGTTAGAAAACATCATTACAGGATTATTCAATCGAATACCTAGAGAATCTCTCTCTCTCTCTCTCTCTCTCTCTCTCTCTCTCTCTCTCTCTCTCTCTCTCTCTCTCTCTCTATCTATCTATCTCTCTCTCATATGCAGATAGGTGTAGGAGTGAAAGTAGAAATAATAGTTGTTGTAATAGGAGCCACAACTGTAGTAATAGTAGTAGTAGTAGTAGTAGTAGTAGTAGTAGTAGTAGTAGTAGTAGTAGTAGTAGTAGTAGTAGTAGTAGTAGTAGTAGTAGTAGTAGTAGTAGTAGTAGTAGTAGTAGTAGTAGTAGCAGTAGTAGTTGTAGTAGTAGTAGTAGTAGTAGTAATAGTAGTAGTAGTAGTAGTAGAGGTGGTAGTAGTAGTAGTTATAGTAGTAGTAGAAGTAGTAGTAGTAATTGTAGTTGTAGTAGTAGTAATAGTAGTAGAAGTAATAGAAGTAGTAGTAATAGTAATAGTAGTCGTGATAGTAGTAGCAGCAGCAGCAGCAGCAGTAATTGTAGTAGTAGTAGCAGCAGCAGCAGTAGTAGTAGTAGTAGTAGTAGTAGTAGTAGTAGTAGTAGTAGTAGTAGTAGTAGTAGTAGTAGTAGTAGTAGTAGTAATAGTAGTAGTAGTAGTAGTAGCAGCAGCAGCATCAGTAGTAGCAGTAGTGGTAATATTAGTAATAACAGTAGATGTTATAGTATTGAGAGAAGGAATGGCAGCTCTGGGTGGTTGAAGCAGTAATATTTGAACTACCGGTAGTAGGGGTGAAACGAGTAATGGCAGTCAAAATATTCATGGCTTGAAGTAGATATTTTTTATAGCGACAGTTTTACCAAGTGAAAGAAGATAATGTCAGCGCCATTTCGTATTGCATTTTATCTACTTTTTGTGCAAACTTTAATCTTAAAAGTGTCAGGTGTTATTTAAAGCTAAGGATAGCAAGCTATGACAATGGCTTGAGGATTTTGATGTTGTTGTTGTTGTTGTTGTTGTTGTTGTTGTTACTGTCTTCCCTAAGGGATTCAAATCAATGTCTCAACAGAGATTTATCCAACACCCAGCTAGATCATTTGATGACGGACGCTTTAGTTGGTCTGCCTAAGCTCAAAGATCTGTAAGTATTTGTGTCTTATTTGGAATTTTTTAATTTATTGATTGCTTAATTTAATGAGCCAAGTTGGGAGTCATCGATGGTGATCTCAGGGCTTACCTTAGTGTTAGTGAGAAGCGGCCTGTGCTCCATTATTTTTTTTTTCGGTCGAGATGATTAGATCTATAATATTTTGAAATAAATCAGTTTTTTTTAATTAAATTTTTATTCTTTATTTTATCTTTTTATTATTTTATTTTTTATAAGGGGTATAGAATAATCCTATCACAATAAGGGCATTGTAACAATATATTTTATGAAACATGTCAATAGAGTTGGTTTGAGTCAATGGTGTTGAAAGACAAAGAATTTATCTGACTGTGTGAGGCTCATTGATATTGAGTGAGTAGGGCTGTGACATTTACTTGGGATTTTCACGGTTTTTTCTTAGCTCTTTAAAATCTTCTGAAACTAGTTCATAAGAGGCTAAGCATCATGTTCTCTCATGATAAATAGATTTTGACATATTTGGAAAAAGAAAACCATCACACCCTTTGCCATGTTGATTTTCAGCTCTCTATATCTTTCAGCATACAAAAACATGTATGAATTCCCCTTCCCCCCACAACCACACACACACACACACACACACACACTTTTTTTTCGGTCTCTTCAAATATGATTTGTCTTGACGGGAAAGTCATTACAGAATATGTAAATCGAAAATTTCTTCACCTTTGATCAATGCGATTGTCATATTTGTGCATTGTGTTTGTGTTGGTAAAGATAAAAGGCCTTATTAAAGTTTTAGACTTTTAGATGGTGGGAAACAAAGCCATAGTCAGTTTTGATTCGTATACTTCATGACATGAAAAAACATACATCGTTTCATCAAAACAATAGCAGAGATTTGTTTTTTATGTGAAAAGAAACTTTAACAAATTATTTCGAGAGCACTTCTCTAAGACAATTTGAAAAAAAAATTCTGCCCTCATATGCTGGGGAGACAAAATCGATATAAAAAAAAAGTAATTAATCGAAACGGCTAGTGCGGTTTCGTTATTCGTTATAAAACAGTTTTGTTTTGTTTTGTGTTTGATTTTTCTTTAAATCCGTCTCCTCTCCATACCAGTGATTTGAGATTCAACGAACTAGAGGTGCTGCCGTCACAGCTGTTCAATCAAAATCCAAAAGTTCAGGACCTGTAAGTACTATGTCATCTTCCTTTTTTGTGTATGTGTGTGTGTAAAAAGGAGGGGGGTTCGTTACTATGCATCAACCAAGGAACTGGTAAAGAGATCAGAAGGTTTTCATCGGTAATGGCAAAATTGGTGGGTTTTTTTTCATAGTGTCAGCGTGTAACATGTAGCTGGTTTCCAGCAATTTCCGGGTTTCTCCGTTGTAAAGTATGGCACTTCATTCGTATGAAAAGTACAAGTTACATTGATTACATTATTTTATTTATTCTAAAGCTTTCAAAGAGAAAGATCAGACAATAAATGTATTTCAATTTCTTGTAGATGAACAAAATTATTCTACGAAAAACCGCTCTCCCACTTTTTCTAAGAATTTTTTTTTTGCTGTTGTTGTTGCTGTTTTAACTCTTTTTTGTTTGTTTGTAAACAATATGGCTTTTTTCTTCAGTCTTATGTTGTTATTTTTTTTTTTTACTTTTGCTGGATTGAGTTTCGGAGCTCAAGGCTCTTTCGGGAGAGAGCGCTTAGCTAGAGGTCAATAAGTGTCCCATTATAGTAGCTTCATGTTGCTGGTTTCAAATAGGAAGATTCAGTAAATGCGGTCTCTCTAGCAGTTTAATGGTCAGGGTTATTGTCACGTGTACGGCAAGAGGAAACGTTTGCTGGATTTATAAAAATCCTAATTGATCGATATACAGATCCTTAAGCGCCTCTCTCTCTCTCTCTCTCTCTCTCTCTCTCTCTCTCTCTCTCTCTCTCTCTCTCTCTCTCTCTCTCTCTCTCTGTAGATTTGGACGCTACAATACTCGCTAACTGCTCGTATGAAAAATTTTAAGTCGTAAAATGTTGCTCCTAGCAGCAGTTAACTTCTAAGAAATTCTCATCTCCAGACCATTTCCATTCCACTTTGTCCGATTAACGGTCTTTCGTGGTAGAAAAATTATTGGAAAACGCCTGGTGTCTAGACAGTGAGTCTGGTTCATCCAAAGACCATAGAAGTTCTTATCATTCGGTATTTTCCCTTAATGGTTCGCTATATCTCAGCAAAATGTAGTATAACTGTACAATCAATCTTAAAGTGGCCGGCTAGCATTCCACTCTGTGCCGGCCATGCCCGGGGCCTAGATCGAAGCTGTTGAGAGATTTGGTTTTGTGTTTGTTCAAACATCAGTAAAGAATTTAGATTACATAGTCTGCTCGGGGTCAAAAATGTATTCTTGTTACGATGCGTTTCCGTCTGTCTAATATCGAATCGAGCTGTTTTTGCTCCTGTCACGATATCACAACACTGCAACTTTCAAGTCACAAAGTTTGTATCAATATCTTTCATAAGTCGATTTAGATAACAATTCTGGAGCAATTTGGTTGGGTTTGTGAAACAAGGTATAAGGAATAAATAGAACAAATAGAGCTGAACATTGCCGATCATAGATAAATGGTATTGGGACATAATAATTTTGATACATTTATGATTCCAGGGAGATAAAGAGACAGAGAGAAAGGCACAAATATAGACGCGCCTGCAGACAAATTGAAAGCTTTTTAGTGATTTAGAAGACTAGCTTCAAAGTTTAAGAAATTCAGTTTAGCCTGAGGATGTCAATTAATGAAAGTAATGTGAGTGTTCATTAATGATTGTAATGAGGATATCTAATAATGATAGTGATGAGGCTGTCAATTAATCAAAGTAATGTGGAAGTTCATTAATGATTGTAATGAGGATATCTAATAATGATAGTGATGAGGATGTCTATTAATGAAAGTAATGTGGGTGTTCATTAATGATTGTAATGAGGATATCTAATAATGATAGCGGTGAGGATGTCAATAAATGAAAGTAATGTGGGTGTTCATTAATGATTGTAATAAGAATATCTAATAATGACAGTGATAAGGATGTCAATTAATGAAAGTAATGTGGGTGTTCATTAATGATTGTAATGAGGATGACAGTGATGAGGATGTCAATTAATGAATGTAATGTGGGTGTTCATTAATGATTGTAATGAGGATATCTAATAATGATAGTGATGAGGATGTCTATTAATGCTTGTAAGGATAATGTCTAAGTATGATAGTATAGAACTACCAAACAATCATTTCTCGACCCTTTTTACGTACACTGTTAGAAATAAATTACCATTAAATCAATGAGCATTTTTTTTCGGGGAGAAAAAGAAAAACAACCGAAGAAAAAAGAAGACAGATTGGCAAGTTAGCAGAGGATCGGAAGAAATTCTGCAGATAAACTTTATAAAGTTGGAGCGTCATTAAATATATATATATATATATATATATATAACTGTAAGAAAGAGAGAGGAAGCAAGGGAGAGAGAGAGAGACAGAGATAGAGAGAGAGAGACAGAGACACAGATAGAGAGAGAGAGAGAGAGAGAGAGAGAGAGAGAGAGAGAGAGAGAGAGAGAGAGAGAGAGAGAGAGAGATGCACAGACAGACAACAAACAGAGACGCCTGTAGAGACGAAGAGACATAAACACTGTATATACGAGATTGATGGATGTGAATGTCCTAAAATAAGTCGCAGGTATTTTCCTCAACCTGGGTAATTACCAGGTGCCCAACTTAAAACTTCCTTCTTTGAATTCTGATAAATGAGGTTAGGAATGGAGAGGAAGTTAAAAGCCTCAAATATTGCCATGCAACATAATGAAATATTAGCACCACAATGCATTATGTGCTCCGCGCACGGTGAACCATAATAAAACATTAGCGTCTTAACGAAACATTTTCATCATCTAATGGAGAAAGAGTGTTACAGTTTTGGAGTAAATAACCAATTGTATTACATAACAGTCAAAAAAAAAAACAATCCGCTGATTTGTCAAGAAATTAACAAATTTTTGAAGACGTGGATTTTGGGCTAGAGAGTGTGCGAGTGTTCCCAGTTATCAACAAAATTATTGCAGTAGGTTTCAAGGTGTCACGTGATGTTAGCACGTGATTTCAGACTGTTTATTGTCTAATTTGGTTGTTGGTTATTTGTGGGGGTTGTTTTGGATTTTTTATTTTTATTTTGCCTTTAATGGCTTCTGTCGGAACCTTTTGTGCTAGATTACGGGCTGTCAACAAGTTACATTTCCAGCTTTTGACGAACAATAGATTATGTCAAGGTATGTTACTTTGGTTTTTAAAATATAAAGCTTACTTCGGTTTATGTTTTTCCTTCCGTGATGACAATTGAAGTAGTTAAGTTCTGTTTTCATCATTGCAGTTGATAGAAAAATTTACTGGATGCACACATTTTTAATCAGCGTTAATTTTTACAATATTTTGAATGATCTTGATTTCACCAAACACGTCATTCTATCCTAAGAAAAAAAAAAAGATTTGCGCACAAGAAATCGCAAGGTAAATCTCGTCGCATTTTTTTTAACGTTGCGACGAAAATGTATCTGTGTCGCAACAAATATATTTGACTACACGCGTGCCGAGTAATGTTAAATGACACTTTTTGTGGATGAACATTACTACTTGTGTCACAGCTTCAAGATATTTTAGGCTAATAGACCCGTTTGACCAGGCTACTAACTTGTCGGGCTTTTTGCTATTTTGAAATATCAAATTTGTCTGAATAACTGACGGTCTGAGACTGAGCTCCTACAGGGGAAACCCGCTGGGTCTGCTGAAATGTTACGAAAGGCTCGCTCCTTCTCAATAACAATGGGGGGAGGAAAAAAAAGGAGGGGTTGGGGGTCCATCAGGTTTTTCCACCAGTATCACTAACAAAAACTGATATAATTAACCTGGTTTGGTTATAGATACTCACTGAAGTAATCAATTGTGCTCAATCATTTTTTTACAGAGGCTAAAAAGGAACAAGCACACAACTTTACAATTACCGTACAAAAAAAAATAGAAGCAACACAACTAATAAATTAACTATAACGTATGAACTTTTCGCTTTTAATGCGGCTTCGTCAGAAATGTTTGGAAGAAGATGACTTTCACAGGTCCATATGACAGGAAATTGGGAGAACTGGGCCCTGACGGCAAGTGATTAGTTGGGGATTAATCATTCTTTTAGACCCACCATACACAGAGGGGTTGTTAGGCGTTGTACAAGATACATGTGCAAGGCATTCTGCGCAGCATTTTTACATAACACATACACCCTCTATACTCGGGTTTTTCAAGCGGTTTGCCCTCACACGCAGTAGCTCAGCGCTGGACTCGTGAACTCTGACCCCTGCGCCTCGCGCAACCACGGTGTGTATGGTGGCTTTTAGTCTCGCTAAATACATGTGACGGAGACAAAAATAATCTTTGACCAACCCAACACGCTTCTTAATCCTTGATTCCCCCCCTCTTTCCCCTCTTTTCCTCGCCTCCTCGTATTGTTATGATATATTAAATATATTAAAAGGTGATATTATTTTGTTTGTTTTGATTAATTTTTACATTTCGTTTCCACAGCAAACTCAGCAATAACAAGATAAACACGATACACAACGATACGTTTGCAGGGCTTGGCGAACTGTGGACGCTGTGAGTATTGAACTCCGTTTTGGCCTAAGCTTTGCGTGTTTGAATTATTCGTATGTACAGGAATCCGATTTCACAAAGAGTTATGCTGCCTAGCTGGAAGTCATGAGCTTTACTTTTTGTTGTTGATGTATCAAGCAATAGCGTCTGCAAGAATGCACATTGCTTTGAAATTTGAAGTTAAAGAAAGGAAAAATGAAACGTGCACATGAGAAAACATAAATTAAACAAAATTATCTCGCGCTGGTTAGGTCCACGAAATTTGATTATTGAGCAAACTCACGACTTGCAACAAAGGGACATAACTCTTTGTCAAATCGCATTCCTTAGTCTTCAGGCCCTATCAATTATCAATAATTAGGATGGAGGTGAGAGTAAAGAAGGGGGGAGACTTCCAGATGAGATGTCAGAGTTATCAGTCTGGTATTGGACATGGCTAAACTATGCGAGTTTACGTTGTCAGTGACTACCGTTGCGTATTTTATAATAATAATAATAATAATAATAATAATAATAATAATAATAATAATAATAATAATAATAATAATAATAATAATAATAATAATAATAATAATAATAATAATAATAATAATAATAATAATAATAATGTAATAATAATAATAATAATAATAATAATAATAATAATAATAATAATAATAATAATAATAATAATAATAATAATAATAATAATAATAATAATAATAATAATAATAATAATAATAATAATAATAATAATAATAATAATAATAATAATAATAATAATAATAATAATAATAATAATAATAATAATATACATCATTTCTAGAGCATGTTCTACCTAAAAAAGAAATTCAGCCCAGAGCGCTTATACTCTTAAAAATCTTATTCGTAAAGAACAAGACATTGAAAACTTACATTGTTACAAAGCATGCAATCACAACAGCACTCTTTCATAAGTATAAGAAAATGGTAAAGACATTACAGTTTGTCCACAGTGTTAGCATCCCTTATGTTGCCACTGTGCGAAGCAAATCTTTTATTTAATTTCTATGCAGGTAAGGACAGCTTCCTTTTTTTAATTCTGAGGCTGCACCTCTAAAGGAGGCGTACCTTTTAAGATTTTGATTCGTGTGTTTGATAGCAAGAGAACGCTCTACTGGTTTTCCTTCAAACCCAGAGGCGAAGAAAATAGAAAATCAATAAACATGTAAAAAATAGTTACTTTTAAACCTGTGAATAAAAAAAAACACTATCGAAGCCAGGGATAGAGCATTATAAAGAAAGATTTAAGCCAAGCCTTGCAGGTGGCGCAAGGTATGATTTGATAGTAGGACCCTCCACTATGTCTTGTCACTCCAGCGCTGTGCCGACAGAGATAGAGCATTATAAAGAGAGATTTAAGCCGAGCCTTGCAGCTGGCGCAAGGTATGATTTGATAGTAGGACCCTCCACTATGTCTTGTCACTCCAGCGCTGTACCGACAGAGATAGAGCATTATAAAGAGAGATTTAAGCCGAGCCTTGCAGCTGGCGCAAGGTATGATTTGATAGTAGGACCCTCCACTATGTCTTGTCACTCCAGCGCTGTGCCGACAGAGATAGAGCATTATAAAGAGAGATTTAAGCCGAGCCTTGCAGCTGGCGCAAGGTATGATTTGATAGTAGGACCCTCCACTATGTCTTGTCACTCCAGCGCTGTGCGGACAGAGATAGATGGCATGCTATGGCCCTTCCTGGGCAAAATGAGCAGATCTGAAGAAAGTTGGGGTTTTTTTATTTCTGAGAGAGGGCTGGATGAGGGGTGGGGGAATAGGAGAGCTCAAAGGAAAACATCAAGAAAACATATGAAGTGTGAGCCGCTTCTTGGCCTCTCCTGTCCAGCAATCTAACAACTGAGAGGGTGAACGTCGGTGAGGATTGATTTGACATCGTAATGAGTGGTATGTGGCTGAAGATCGGTGAGGCGAAACTAGAGGTCTCGGAAGAAGAAAGACTTAGTCAATTAGAAGATGTCGTGGTTGATTAAAAAAAGACGGCATAAACAGATACTGAAACTCAAAATATGCAATTTTCAAACAGCAAAAATTTAAATAAAGAGAAGAAGAAGGTGGAGCCAGGTTTCGCCTTTGAAAACCAAACAGCATGGCAGTAGCAGTCAGCAGTATTACAGGATATTATTCCCTTATACAGAGCTTCCAACGAATCAATAACTTCACCTGTCACTAGATTTATAGAACACGGCTGGAAGTCGTTAGTGAAATAGAATAAGCTAGCTTTGAAAGTTAGCAGGGTTGCTCGCCTGTGTTATGCTAAGATGTGTTATCATCTTGTCTAGAAAGTTCAATAAACCAATGACCTCAATGCTTTTCAGGCAAACCAGAGTCGTTGTGCACAAGGCTGAAACCTCATTTTACATTACATCCCACGAAAGCAAAACAAGCATCATTATAACATGCAAACAAAAGAAAATAACAAGAAAGGGGGACGTAATCAATTAATGGAAGATCATTAGCGTAGGATTATGATACAAAGGAAAAGGCCACTGAAAACAATATTGTGAATAATGGAGCATAAAAGCAATAATGAGTATTCGTCGTCTCTAATTATACACCTATCAAATGCGCAACAAGATACAACATACAGCTAGATGAACAAATTGGTTTTAATGTTCATTTTCATCCACGTCTATCAAATGTGCAATAAGATACAGCATACTGCTAGATGAACAAATTACTTTTAATGTTCATTTTTGTGCACGTCTATCAAACAGTTTTATTCAAATAGTTTTATTCAAACAGTTTTATTCAAACAGTTTTATTCAAATAGTTTTATTCAAACAGTTTTATTCAAACAGTTTTATTCAAATAGTTTTATTCAAACAGTTTTATTCAAACAGTTTTATTCAAATAGTTTTATTCAAACAGTTTTATTCAAACAGTTTTATTCAAACAGTTTTATTCAAATAGTTTTATTCAAATAGTTTTATTCAAACAGTTTTATTCAAATAGTTTTATTCAAACAGTTTTATTCAAATAGTTTTATTCAAATAGTTTTATTCAAATTTCACATGCCGGAAATCCTCCACATTAGAACGTGTTTCAAGGTATCGATAGTTTTTGACAAAAAAAATTGGTTTGTCCTTTTTGTGTGTGTTGGTGTTTTTCTTTTTTTTTTTAATCTTTATAGAGGGCTATTGCAGAAAATTTTTGCTTATCTACCTCTCCGTTACGATGCAACGGAAGATCAACGCAATAAAGATAAAAATCCTACCTAGCCTTATTATAGTGATGTTCAAACATGGCAATAGGGCAGCGTTCAATAAAAGAAAAAAATATTTTTTGAAAATTATAACTAAACCGTGTTCAAAACTGTATCATTCTAAGCTACTGATAAACCGCAATCTCAAATACTAGTTACGTAAGCTGCTCCAGATTCAAAGCAAAATTGTTGTCTGTAATGTTTAATCACCACAACACCAAGGCAGGCGTCACGCGATATCACCATAACACCAAGGCAGACGTCACGCGATATCACCATAACACCAAGGCAGGCGTCACGCGATATCACCATAACACCAAGGCAGACAACTAAATTAACTAAACCTAAACATACAAGTCGATCGATCCAAACAGAGTAATGTGTATTTGGCCAATCAAAATGAAAAAAATAGCGGTTTACAAACAGCATATCAGGTTTGCTTGGTTTTTTCCTTATTTAAAAAAGATTGCGGTAAACAAATCTCTTACAATGTTTGAACATAATGCAAAACGATCTCAGGAGAGATTTTTGTTGTTGTTTGCCTCGAGTGGAAATAATGCCCTCTAAGAGGTCGGTGAGGTTCTGATTCTGCTCAGCAGATCTTAGATTTTCTAACAGCGCAGAAAATCATTCGGAACCTCATTTCCTTAAATCCAAATGCAGGATTTGATCGGGGATATGACACTTTTTCTTTGAGTTCGTCTTTGTCCAAAACATCTTCAGAGACAATTTCATTTCTTTTTTTCAAGACCCACTAGAAGTAATATGAGGTTCTTAAGCATGAATCTCACCCAAAGTGTTCAAATAGTTTATCGTGTATAGAGGAAATTAAAACTCTCACAAATACGAGCGGAAATCTTATTCGAGTGTTCGCGATTCCCCAAGCCATACATCTTGTAATAACTCGAAATCTTGGACCACAATAATATGTAATTTATTTTCAGGAAATTGCTTGTTTTGAAAAAGAACTACAGCGTATAGAAATCCTTATTGTGAACGGTTGAAAATGATTGTTTTATTCTTAAATGTTCACATATCTACTCGGTTTGTTTTAGAATATCAGTAAAATGAAATGCTTTTCTGACTTGAAAAAAATACATTCCGAATAAATAATTACTTACTGAGATTTGAAAAAAGCTTAAGATTTAACTCTCTTGAGCCGGTCTGTTAAATCAGTGAGTATGCGGAGATGACTCATATGTTTTTCTTACGTGCTTTCAAATAAATTAATGTCATCTCAAAGACCAGTTTTATTATAGACCTGATATTATAATGTTAAGAATGCGTGCCGCCCAAAGAGTTTCATAGTGGGTTTATCTCTAGGTGGATTATCCCTTAATTGATTTGAGTTTTTCTCTAAAGTTGGGCGTTGCTAGATTATTTTGCCTTAACTTTTTGAAGAGATGCTTTTCATCCTTAAGCGATTGTTCTTTGTGTTTGTATAGATGAAGTTGTGTTAAAACCAGTGAAATTTCATCAATAGCTCTGTTCACACTAGGAGAACTTTTGGTTTGGATAGACAGACATGTCTAGATCTCATTTCAGATAAAACAATACAGCGACACTTTTAAAAGTCCGCATCATTTTAGAAAAAAAATTTAACCAACGGAAAAGCAAAGGTATAAATCCTAGGTCTTATATGATACAAGCCGAAAACCCCGGTGTCAGTTTGAGGGATGCGCGCGTGTATTTACAGAGACTTTTAAGTGTTCTTGACATCTCTCCTTTACTTACATGATCCAGATATATACCTCCTCGTATCTATTTTTACCTAGAATCTAGATAACTCGATAATTCTCATTCCAAATACAAAGTTTAGATATAGAACTTAATTCCTTTTGGAATAAAGGAAATCCACTTAATCTATTCTTTCCTGATCAGTTTTTAGATCCTTTTAAACACTTATGATAAAGCTCGGAATTTTCTCATCAAGTGCATAACAGTGCACTGCCTTGTGGGAATTCTTAGCCAGGAAGGTATTTAAACCTAAATATGCATCAAGTCGATTGATAAGAAAAATTGGCGCGCGAAATTGGTGATCGTAAGTGATCTTAGTATGTTGACGAAACAAAGCATTTTGAGGTAATCGAGGAAAGCAGTTTACGTTGATTTTTTTAACTTAGAACCTGGCCACATGACTGCTGTAGACGGCTACAAAGTTTCAAAGGTGTTGAGTGGGTAACAACGGAGAAGTTCACGGTCAAAGCCTTCCAAGTCTGCTTTTATAGATATATTTGCGCTCATTATTTCAATTAATCTCTCTCTCTCTCTCTCTCTCTCTCTCTCTCTCTCTCTCTCTCACTCTCTCTCTCCCTATCAATATCTCTCTGTGTGCCTCTCACTCTCTCTCTCTCTATGTTTATCGTTCCCTATATCTTTCTCAAAACTTCTCTTTCTCTCTCTCTCTCTCTCTCTCTCTCTCTCTCTCTCTCTCTCTCTCTCTCTTCCTCTGCCTCTCCTGTCTCTTTTCTCTCTCGCTTTCGCCTTTGCTTCGCTCCCTATCTATCAATGTATCTACTTACTATTTTTATGTATATATGTATGCAAGTATCTATCTAGCTATCTATCTAGCTATCTAACTATCTAGTTGTTTGTGAAATAACACAATAAAGACAATGCTCGACAAGTAAAATATCAAACTATCTCTCAATCTTTTTTTGTCACGCCGTCTTTTTTTTTTTTACTTTCTGAGCCATCCAAAATTCTAATACTATGAACGTGATAAAACTGTGTAAAATGGGGTAAATAATCCAACGTTTGGAAATTGTATTATAAAAATGTGTATTTACAGGTTATGGAGAGAATAAGAAGATTTGTGACTTTTTCTGGCTTATTTTGTTGTTGTTAATATTTGTAAAAGTTCAATTCAGTTCAATATGATTTAATTTTATAATAACCATAAATCATAGGAATACACACTTTATCTTTCCTTTTTTTAATTTTTTTTTGGGGCGAAGGGGGGAGGAGATAGAGAGAAAGAGAGAGAGAGAGAGAGAGAGAGAGAGAGAGAGAGAGAGAGAGAAAGAGAGAGAGAGAAAGAGAGAAAGAGAGAGAGAGAGAGAGAGAGAGAGAGAGAGAGAGAGAGAGAGAGAGAGAGAGAGAGAGAGAGAGAGAGAGAGAGAGAGAGAGAGAGAGAGAGAGAGAGAGAGAGAGAGAGAGAGAGAGAGAGAGAGAGAGAGAGAGAGAGAGAGAGGGGTGTGCGGAAAACCAAATCGAGTTGGGAGCAGTGCTCCTGTCTTCGAGGCGTTCAAAGCGTGAAACTTTATCAGTAGTTTTGTTTTGTCTGTATCAAACCCACTGTCTTCCTTTTCTTTATAACAGACTGTTGATGAAAGAGGTCTCAATGGGTCTAAGTGTTTTGAGGGTCTTAGGAGTTTTAACGATCAAACGTTTGAAGCTGAGCGAGGTGTAATGGGTCCCATTCTCTGTCTCTGATCTGAAGATTATTGTTACGTTGTTGGTATTTTTTTTTTCATTTCTATTTTTTTTCCTCTTTCAGGCTCAAAGGTTTAAACTCACAGGTGTTTTATACATCAGTAAAAATACATATCAAAACTTCCTTTATTACATTTCATGAAACACTCGAGGCTGATTTGGAAAAAAAAAAATTATGTAATACGCCAGACCCTATCATACCTGCTGCCACTGTGACAGTGAAATGGACACGTTTTGTTCTGTGTATGAAAATCTTATAAAATCTTTCGCGACATAATTATTACAATTTCAACCATGAGATAGACGAAAAATACTTAGTTTAGTTCTCATAAGAAGATTCTCGAGACATCTTTTGAAAAAAACGAAATAAAGCGACAAAAATTAATTAAAAGACCCAGAATTAATGGGATTAATACTGTTTAATCCTTCCATTGAGCCAGTTTTGTCGCGGTATTATTTTCAGTATTCCAGGATGATTCGAAGTATTACGTAGCTTTCTCCTATGTCAGAAGTGAAGGAAACTTTACTTGCACAATGGGTGATGTTTGAAGAATTTGATTCATCAATAGCTTAAGTGTCATAATAAGTAAATCCAAAATTTAAAATGTACAAATGCTAAAGAATTGAAAAAAAAAAAATTTGTTCTTTCTCTAAAATACCTATTAGTATGTAAGTTATATTTCAATAGCTCCGATTTTTAAATCATTTAATGGATATGATATAATTTTTGTCTAAGGCTCCAAGGTATGTCATAATTGATAAATACATATATTATGTTCTACGTTGATTTTTTTTTTTGTTTGTTTGTTTGTTTTTGTGTGTTTTCTTTTTTTTGCAAATTTTGACAGTTCACGCTTCTCAGTTGACCTTAAGCTAACCAAATTCCATGTTGGTTGGGGTTTGTTAGACAATATAGAATTTTTTACGGAAAATCGATGTAAACAATGTATTAAGCCACTATACTTATGAGTGTGCTTCAGCATCTTCGGTAAACATGAAACTTCAGTTTTGCTGACCGTTTTTATCTCCTTTCCCGATATTTACATAAATCATCTCATGAATTATAAAATATTGTCTAGGAATTTTAGTTTTCATTTTAAGTTCAATCGACAGTTTGTTGCGATCTGGTGACTGTTAAGTGAAAAAAGTGCGTATTCTTTTTTTTTTTTTTTTTTTGCTCCTTTTCTTTTCTTATATATATATATATATATATATATATATATATATATATTTTGATAGTTTATTTTTGGTTGTTATTTTTTTGTTTTCGTTGTTGTTGTTGTTGTGTTTCTCCTTTTTAAAAAACTTTTTTTCTTTTAATTTAGTTATCGTACAACGACACAACTTATTTCTACATAGAAAAGAAAAGAAAATTGTATTTTGATCCTTTTGTCACAAGAACGGATTTAATGCTTTGAACAAAATGTGTGTTTTGACCGAAGTCACAGTAGCTGTTCTTGGTTCTGCGCACATCGTTCTGTTCCTCGTAAAATTCCTACGGGTTTTTGCAGTTGAGTGCCACAAATCGTACCAACTTAGCAAACTTTTTCGGTCGACTCAGTAGACCTTTCGCCCGAGCCCTGATGAGGGCCAGGATTGACTGGCAGCTGTGAGAGATTCCCTGGCAGTACCAGTCGGCAGCGTACTTGACCAACTTCATGATTTCAGAAAACCCTGGTTTAGTGCCACAGATTTCTTTAATGAACGGATGGGAGGTCAACATAAAGTCCGCATCGTCGAAAAACTTTTGTAGTTTATCAGCCGAACATTTCAGAAGAGAACTGCTCATGGCGGTTTGTTCAGGGGAGATGGTGATTAAGTCTTGTGGCGTGTTGGTCAATGCCAGATAGCTTATAGCGTGGTGATGTTCAGACAGGCCGAGTTTGGTTTTCAAATCGCTCAAAGTAATCCCTGGCCTAAGGCAGATGTTGAAGTTCTTAAAATAACCCGGCAAGGGAGAGAACGGGGGTTTTGTTTTGGTCGTCAAGATGAAAATCCCTGATTTTAGCCACTCGATGCGTTTGATGAATGGCCGAAACCCGAGTTTTACAGAACAGCAAGAAATCCGCATGATCAGTATTTTCCCTCTAGATACTTGGAAGTAGGTAGGACAGTGGCAGTATGTGTGGGGACAAGCCCGAGTTGATGAGCTTAGAAGGGTTTTCCACGTCGTGTAGCGGATGCGCCCATCTTTTCCTACAACGCCGCTGAAGATCTGCCACCTCAACGTGCCATCCGGGCGAGAATAACCGCATATCTTGTACACAAACGTGCAGGTGATCTGCCCCGTTGGTCGTCTCAGATCTGTCCGAACTAGCACACATCGAGGGAAACTTTTGCCGAGCAGTCGAAAGCTCGTAACAACTGCACGAATCCGGCACGTTCCGAGCAGGCGGCCTCGAGACACAACTTTGTCCATCATCAGAGTGCTGCTGAAGTAAGACAGCGATGTGTTTTCTTTGTTTTCTGTGGTCAGTACGGGGTCGTCACAGAGTTCACAAATATCAACATCCGTAGGCTTGTAACACAGGAAGTAAGGATTTCCCCAGTAGGATGACGACAGACATCGGCAGTAGCTGTTGGCCACACACAAGGCATTCTCGGCGCACCAGTTACATTTGTGGAAAACTGGGCGTCTGATCGTCCCGCTCACACTGGAGACTCCGTGTGTTCCGTCAGTGAAGCCACTGGACATACAAGTCAAGAACAACAGCGCAACCTGAATTCTCATCTTGGCGTCTAGTCCAGCCTGATCCGACACTTGCTCAAGAGCTCGGCTGGTGTGACACTATAAATATGATACCCTTACGACTAATCCATTACCTTTCTAGGGGGTCTGCAATTCAAACATCGATTTATTCAATGACATTTATAATCTTCCAATAGAAATTATTCTAAGATTTTTTTAAAGAAATCCATATTCGGCATATAGGCAAAGTATACCTAGAGGAACTGATGTGAAGCGAATCCAAAAGAAAAAAAAAAGATTTAACTGATGTGCATCAAAATAACTACTCATTAAAGTGAAGAAACGACAAGTGTTATTCAAAAAGATATAAATCCATTGCGACATTTAACACCTCGGTTATTGCCATATCTTCGCTAATTAAATTTATCACCAGAGCCCCACTGTTTACGATATCTTAAAAACCTATGAAATTCAACATTTAGCTTTTTATGGGGAAGTCATAAAACCCGCTAATATAATCTGTGATAATATGTAATGCAGCGAAAGTCTTGTAGATGTAAAAAGAGAATTTTGAAATTTTGAAAGTGACTTTAAATCGATTGTAAAAGCTGCCATCTACCCAGTTCAATATTTCTTTAAAAACGACTTTCCCGGCTCTAGGGTAAAGAGCGCTAACTCACCATCTTCTGTAAATTTGATCATCTGCGTTGGACGCCTGCTGACAGCCTATTATGAGTTGTATGAAACTTCCGAAGTGCTCAAAAGTTAAAAATTTAGGGCGCAAAGCTCCTTCAAAAAATCTTATATCGTTTTTTGTATATCAAAGAGAGCTGATATTAGAAGGACACGAAATTTCTTGAATCATCATGTTCCTGTTTTTTTGTGGGTTTTTTTTTTTTTTTTTTTTTTTTGGGGGGGGGGGAAGTTCATAGTCTCTAAGAAGAATTATAAATCTGAGAACACAAACAGGTATTCGTATAATGGGACATTTTATTATTACTTTATTATATTTTTATTAAATTGTAATAATGTTACTTTTCTTTAATGTCATGTCGTGTGAAATGTCTGGGGAGGAATTAGAATCAGTTTTATAGGAATGAGAAGAAAAAAAGGAGAAACACAACAACAACAACAACAACAACAACGAAAGTAAAGAAGGAAGTCAGAAAACCAGGAAGTCATGTAGCAAAATACACATAAACAGAGACATTTAGATTTAACGAAAGAACTGTTCCTACAAAAAAGTTTTAGTACCACAAAGAGAAGGCGAATACAGTCAAAATGTAATCTAAAAACTTCCACGCGGTTTTTAATCTTTTCTGACTAAGCCATGTTTTAGGTTCATATACATCAGTAACACTTGGGTGGATACCTTTTCTTTTTCTCTCTTACATTTTATTTTTGGATGTAATTTTTATTAACAAGCATCACATCAAGTTATTTATTAAGCCTATTTGAAAGAGTTATGTAAACGAAGCTATTTATCGTAATACGGTTTTTTTTTCTCCAAGGGTTTATATTCAATTTTTATTCCTTTGTCATTTTTACCAAACTCATTCAAATTATTTTTTTTTCGTCTTTTGAAGTTTATCTCAGTACCGTATACCTTGCTTGGTAGTTGTTTTATTTTTCTTATTATTTAAAGAGGCAAGATTAAGAGACCATTCTTTTCAAGGCGAAAGGCTAATGAGTTTCTACATTGATCATAAAGAATCGAATTAACCGGTGTATGTCCACAACAAAAATAGGGAATCCTGATAGCCTATGGCAGCACATCATTTTCGCCAAGTAAATATTTCATAAGAGACCAATAGGCGTACCATTTCAGACAAGCGCCCTTATTTTGCGAAGAAGTATTAATTTTGGTCTCATCGTTTCCGCTGTACCTTGCTCGGCACTGACTGCTCCAGTAGAATAAAATTTATATATTTCAGAATTGGCTAGGTCAGGGGTAAAAAACAGTCGAGTACACCGTTTAACTTTTTTTGCTTTTATTTTTTTTTTAAGCGATGAGATTGAGGCGAAAATCGAAAACATGTGAACGGGGCTAGTCGCTGGAAATTTTGGGGGTATTTTTTGTTTGCTTTTCTTTTGTTTTTGTTTCTTTGTCTGATTTCTTTTTTGTTTTTGTTTAGGTCTTTGAAAATCTGGGGGAATATCAAATTTTGATATGTTCGTTAACCAGAGGAATTAATAATAACATTTTCTTTTTTAACATTCCTATTTCTCCAAAAAAATGTATATTTTGACAAAAAAAAGTTCATTATCTTAGGGTATGAGAAAAGGTTTCATAATTCGATTAATAAGCTCCATGACGCAAGTATTCTCGCCTTTCGCAATCACATCCAAGCCGATTTTCGAACACATAGCTGATCTGGTGAGCTCCTCAAACAATGGATCAGAAACTGGTGAGAGGGAGACAAAGCCATGAAAAGTGGATGAAAGAAGAAAAAAAAGGAGAGGAAGAAGAAGAACAAGAACAAGAACAAGAAGACGAGGAGAGGAAGAAGAAGAAGAAGAAGAAGAAGAAGAAGAAGAAGAAGAAGAAGAAGAAGAAGAAGAAGAAGAAGAAGAAGAAGAAGAAGAAGAAGAAGAAGAAGAAGAAGAAGAAGAAGAAGAGGAAGATATTGCAAAAAATGAGGAAGAAACAAGAAGTCAACACGAATATTGATAACTAAGATGGGGATCTATTGAAATGAGGTAAGAAGATATTTTTTTAGATCACAGACCATCTCAGAAATACCACAATGACTAGTGGTTTAAATATCGGTTGTTTGCTCTCAAGAGTCCTTTCTGTCACTTCCTTCCAAACTGTTTTCACATCTCTTTTGTTCAGGTGACGAGAGAACAACCAAAATCATATTAAAATAAGTTTGGAGGAGGGAGTTGAGGTCACAGTTACTAAATGTTTGTCACAACAACAAAATAAGTAGATATGGACGGTTGCTAGATTTATTAGCAACACTTTGAGAGACTTTTTTTTACTACTTTTCAGGGGAATCTTAATTTCAAACGGACAAGCTGTGACAACTTATACAAGAGATACTATTGAAGCATCTTCTTCCTTTTCAGGCGGTTTAGAGGTTAGAAAATCCGGTGATCGTTTAAAATAAAATAAAAATCCAAGACAAGGACACGGCTAATGTGTGATTCAAGCTGAGTACAACAATATTGTATTGTTAGGTGTGTACGTCATGCAACGTCGGGCGCCATCAGATAGAATGGGGCTTGAGAACGCGCTGCTTCTGGAGCCTCAATTCGAGAACAAAAGCGGTCGCTTCTTCTGGCGATCCAAACAAATGAACCTCAAGATAGGTTGACGCTGCAAGGATTCTTGCTGATTTTAATTATATTCTTGGTGATTTTCGTCATGAACGATTGTGTTCTGTGATTCAAATTATTATGTCTAGCGAATAATATCCTACAATAAAGTTAAGAAACAGATACATAGAGAAAGACTGGGAAAGAAAGGAAAGATAAGAGAAAAGGATAGAAAAGAGGCAGAGAGGAGGCATTGAGAAACAGAGAGAGAGATTGAAGCACACAGAGATAGAAATTGAGAGGATTTAGTCATAGAAATCGCAGTGGAGGAAAATCTGATTTCTCGGAAAAAATGAAATGATTCATGAAGAGATTATTATCAGTTATATTTATCTCCATTGCTGATCATTTTCTTTCTCTCTTTCAAAAGGATTGCATTGCTTGGAAACTTCTTGAAAATAATATTTCGCAATGATGTTTATTATTCAAGCTTTTTCACGCTTTGTCCTTGTTGAGCATATCAAAGAAAATTTTTCAACCAATAGGAAAATAAAGTATTATCTCAGAAGTGGTTCTAGCACAATCATTCTGTGAATATTACACGATACGCTTTCTTATCACTGACAATCTCAATTGTTACATCAAGAAGCAAATTTTCCTCGCATTACTGGTATGTAAATTGGATATCTCAAAAAATACTGCCTTAGGTCGAGAAAACTTCTTAACAATATTCTTGAGACCCTTTTTTTGTAGAGCTACGATGCTTACACCTACTTTTGTTTCTGGATGTCTCTCTCTCTCTCTCTCTCTCTCTCTCTCTCTCTCTCTCTCTCTCTCTCTCCTCTCTTTCTCTCTCTCTCCTCTCTTTCTCTCTCACTCTCTCTCTCTCTATCTCTCTCTCTCCTTTCCTTCTCTCTCCCTCTGTCTCTCTCCTCTCTTTCTCTCTCTCTCCTCTCTTTCTCTCTCTCCTCTCTTTCTCTCTCTCTCACTCCTCTCTCTCTCCTCTCTTTCTCTCTCTCTCTCTTCTCTTTCTCTCTCTCTCTCTATCTCTATCTACCTATCTATCTATCTTATGTATCTATCTCTCCCTTTTTTTTTTACTCTCTCTCTCTCTCTCTCCCCGCCCCCTCATCTATCAGCTTATCACCTCATTGATTTACTTATTCTCTTACCTCTTTCTTTTCAATCCATTTATATACAGTCATGAATATATATATATATATATATATATATATATATATATATAATATACAGCAGCTAACAAAGCAATCATACAATGATTCAAACAAGAACTCACAGAGAAAAAAGTCAGTCCAAAAACATTTATTGTATCCGATCTTAGAGAAAACCTGGAAAGACTGAAACTAATAATCCTAGTAAACTAACCAGCACTTCAGACCATGAGCATCTAGTTAAGATGACCAGGACAGAAACCAGTGGCGACCACTGAGAGAGACAATATACAGATCTTCCCAGGTTGAGGAATCTTTGGACCTTGTGGCGATCCGGCCTCAACTAACGAGCACTATTTCATGCAAGTTAATTATTAGTTTTTTTCAAAAAAAAAGACGCATTTCTATGTTTTTGTTTTTTTTGTTTTTTTTTAATCTCAGCGACATTTCATATTACAGAACATGGACTTGAATGCTACTCTGAACTTTGTATTCATTTTGAAATAGACGAAAAAATTCAAAGCGCATGAGATAAGCTGACACAGAACAGAAAACTCTCCCGCGAGTTTAAACAGACCACTAAACTCTGGATCTCGATAGTGAAATTTAGAAAAGACAGCAGATGTAAAAAAAACGAACATATTTGGGCTAAAACACGCGATAAAGATCCCACATATGAATACAACAATGCGAATAAGCCTCATTTCTTTAACGCAAATCCCCTCTCCGCGGTTCACTGAGGTTGCTGTATTCATCCGCCACTGAGCTGATTTTTTAAGTTTGATAACTAGTAAAATAGTTCCCACGACTATTGTTACCATGCAGGTGAAAGAAGGTATCGTGACTGCAGAAAGATAAGCAAAAATGTATAACTGTTCGTCAAAGGTAGATGTATGGAGAACCAAGCTGGTTATATTGGTCGATGGTGAAGTTTGCAGCTTCACCCTGAATGACCAATAGTTGAGAAAAAGGGTTACAATCTGGTACACGAAAATTCCCAGCAAAATTGTTGTGGTTGTTCTATGTGTGAAGAAAAGTTTTACCTGAGAATAAAATGTATAGATAGATAAGTTTTATGAGGATTTTTTTTCTAAGAATTACATATTCATACAAAATAGAACAGGACATTAAGTTGTATACTGTGCATATAGGTGAGAAAGGTCGATAAATTAATATACAGATAGAGAGATAGAAAGATTAATGATTAACATGATAGGTAAATAAATTGACATGTTAAGAGGTTAACAAGTAGATTGACGTATGGAAGGAGAGACAGACATAGAAAAAGATCGAGAGATAAATATCTACATATACTGAAGTTCATACATCTGGCTATAAATTACATAAGACCTAATGTCAAAGACCCGTGAATCTTACTGAAAATGCATTTTGATTCTTTAAATGGAAAAAGAAGTTGCAAAGAAAGTACATGATTATCAAATCTAAACAGAGGATGTAGATGCTTGGCACCTTGGGCTGTTTAAAGTTTTCAACAACAGCGACATCATTAACAACAACAACAACATCAAAAGCGCCCAAGATAATTGTACAGTTACCTTCAGCGGCAGGAGGACACAGAGACATCTCTCCACAGTGATGATAGCTGTAATCCACGCTCCACAAGCCAGGACAGCGTACAGGAAAGGGGAGGCAAACAGCTCAATGACTGTGGAAAACGTCGACCCGAGTGACCCCTTCATGTTGTTCAGCGGCGGAGACATGAATGGCGTCAGCAAAATGAGAGTGGACGTCACGAAGTCAACCGTGGACAAAACAAAAAACTTGAGATTCGACAGATCTGACAAACCCATGATCCAGAATACGGAAATGTTGGCCACATTTACAGGGATGGCAATGGATCCGACAAGAAAAACACCAGTTACGCCAATGGC
>JAWDGP010003892.1:442500-452500 GCA_033675545.1 Elysia crispata | reverse complement strand
CACACACACACACACACACACTTATATATATATATATAAATACATAAAGATGTTTATATATGTATGCATATTCATTAATATGTGTTCATCTATCTTTTTCTTCTTTTTCTTCATTTATATTTATCTTTTTGTCATTCTTCCTACCCTTTCTCTTTATTCTTTTTTCCCTTCATTTTTTTTCTTTAAGTTATTAAACGGGCGAAAAACAGTGACTTTAAAACGGCTTTTACCTGATACAGGCTGAATGTAGGACACTCGGTTGATAGATTCATATTTTTTTTTCGGTTTGGGAACATTCGTACAAAAATAAATAAAGATAAACAAATAAAACACTCGCATGCACTGTACAATTTATTTCAAATTTCTTCTTCTTGTTCCATGAAAAAATATTCAAAGAAACTCTCGTACGTTGAAAAACTTGTTATGCATTTAATTTGTAATTTACCAGTCTTGGTGTCTTTCCTCTCACTCTCCCAGAGACTTGTCACTCAACCAATTACGTTCAGAGCTCGCGCGGCATGAATCACCCTTCTCCACGTGCTTGAAGCTCCAAAGACTGTGAGTAACTCTGTTGTAAGATTCTAGCGAGAAGCAATTAAGTAATTTTAGAATCAAATGGAAAAAGATAAATAGGCTGTACGCTTATGCTGGTTATAGATTATGTTTCATAGGTTTGTATCAGGTTTTGAAGAGAAGAGGAGAAGGAGCAGGAGGAGGACAAGAAGAAGAAGAAGAAGAAGAAGAAGAAGAAGAAGAAGAAGAAGAAGAAGAAGAAGAAGAAGAAGAAGAAGAAGAAGAAGAAGAAGAAGAAGAAGAAGAAGAAGAAGAAGAAGAAGAAGAAGAAGAAGAAGAAGAAGAAGAGGAAGAGGAAGAGGAAGAAGAAGAAGAAGAAGAAGAAGAAGAAGAAGAAGAAGAAGAAGAAGAAGAAGAAGAAGAAGAAGAAGAAGAAGAAGAAGAAGAAGAAGAAGAAGAAGAAGAAGAAGAAGAAGAAGAAGAAGAAGAAGAAGAAGAAGAAGAAGAAGAAGAAGAAGAAGAAGAAGAAGAAGAAGAAGAAGAAGAAGAAGAAGAAGAAGAAGAAGAGCAGCAACAACATAATTCATAACTGAGAAAAAGATGAGGAGAGGAGAAAAAAGATAATCAAGCGGAAAAAAATGTAAGGAAAAATATAAGAAAGAATATATTAACTCTGATGAAGATTTTACTCATCCATGCCTTTTTATCCTCTGTATATCCAGAGTGCTGTCCCATTGCTTTATATCGGAAATTCGCGTGGATACTTTTTCTGGGCTTACACAGCTAGGATTTCTGTAAGTAGCAGAGAAACAAATCATTTAAAGAGTTTGATTTGATTGGTCTCATGAAAGGTTTTTATTGTTCAATGAAGTTTTTTGCAAATTTCATTCTTTTTTTTTTTGGAATATTTCCTTCCTCTAATATTATTATCCAAAACAAAACCTATAAGTTTATTGAAATACACGACATGATGTATGCGTATGTTTACTTGTTTGTTTGTTTTTCCCGCTTTTTTATTTTGAAGTCATTTAATTATGTAAGCATGATAAAAAAATTCCATAAGCCACTCGGATTAAAAAAACAAACAAAAACAAAAAGTGCCGAAGGATTTTCCCCATTCCATTTCCATAACTCTGCCTTCAGGTAAATCATTACTGCCCATTTTTCATCCTTCGTGATAATGAGTGTGTATGAGAATATTTAGATTGATTGGATTTTACAAATGCTCCAACTCCTTATGGTACAATTCCAATAAGTATTTAACTCTATATTCATTGCTAGTTAAAAAAAAAAGTTTGATATTATTTTCATGTTCTGATTTTTTTTCCTTCTGCTTTTTTTTTTTAATTTTTGGATTTACCTTTTTTTTTTATTCAGTTATATTCTGTAAATATTACAAAGTTTGATACAAAACAAGTTGAAGAAAATTTCTACTGTGTAATATATTTATTATTTTTGGGGAGCCTGGTCTTTCGATTCGACAAACAGATCCAATAATAATGCTTGAAAATTAGTATTTAAATTTCGAGGATTACTAATAATTTAAATACTTTCCATCACTAATAAGTTTGCGCATGTTTCTAATCACCTAGATAGACAGAGATATTTACTTTCTTGTAAGTCATAACGCTTCAAATCTAAACAGGTACGCAACATCAAAGACAAATGCATTTTGTGGCTACTTCAATACAAGGTGGGGTATATGAAATATTAACAGATATAAACTTCATAAACGTAACATCAAAACATTATATTAAGCCCAATTTTCCATTGTCTAAAAGTTCGACCCACCCGTGTCCCCTTGCGATCAGCAGATTGTTCTCACTTGTTCCAGGTGCTAAGTTAGAGGTAAAAGTATGTCACAGTTTAGCGTGGTGGCCACAGTCTGATCAACATGTCATATAGATGCTTAACATTTCTCACACCAGGTGAAGTTCCTTCTCTTATGAGTCACTAGCTTTTCCAGGGATTTTTTTTGACCGAACATGAGTAAAAAAAAAACAGCACCCTCATGATGTTTTCAAAATATTTAGTAATGGACGTTATAGTTGCGAGTCAAGGCTGTTAAAAACGTCGTTACACAGGTTACAAGGCGTTCGTTACAAAGAAAGGGTAATTTTAGCATGAAGAGAAAAAAAAAGAATAGCTAACCTGTAAACAGTACGATCTGAAACTATCTGGAAATTTTGTCTTTGAAGTTAAAATTTAATTCGTTTATCTCTACAGTGTATTCTATGATTACATTCCAGAGACCTTTTTGACAACAATCTGGTCAACATCCCTGACGGGGCTTTAAAAGACTTGACAATGCTGACATCCTTGTGAGTTCCATACCATTTTTAATTTCAAATGAAGTGCGTGTTTGCATATATGTAAATATTGTTTGAAAATATTATGTGGTGGCCAAGTTATAATTATTTTGATCCTCCAGCGCCTTTGGCTCGACTTATCAAACAACCTTGATTCATCACATGTAAAATACAGCCTTTCAGCCTTTCAGCCTCTCAGCCTCTCAGCCTCTCAGCCTCTCAGCCTTTCAGCCTCTCAGCCTCTCAGCCTCTCAGCCTCTCAGCCTTTCAGCCTCTCAGCCTCTCAGCCTCTCAGCCTCTCAGTCGCTTTTAATGCCACACGCGAGGGACTCAAGCAACTATGATGGTGTTTTATTTCCAATGTGAACAAAATTCGACTCCATTACGTCTTTTCAATGGTTTTCTATGCTCATTGCTTTCTGTTTTTTTTTATTTTCTAATCGCGTGATTAGTGAGATATTTTTTTTTGCTGTTGTATTTTTTTTTTTTTTTTTTTGCACTTTCAGCGTCCTAAAGTGAATTTTCGAAAGACTCCCATCAATTTAGACGTCTAGGTTACTTTAACCCTTATCACTTTACTCTAGCAGAGTCGCAGAAAGGGAATCTAACTTTACTAACCTTGCGAGTATTTCAGTGGGTCTAAAACACCTGCATGGCCTCGCCCTGACCCCCTTCCCACACACACACACACACACATACCCGGTCTCTTTTTCACTTTTCTTTTCAAGAGGATCTTGTCATAGGAAAAAAAAATTATATGCCATGTATATTTGTCTATCTATGTAACTATCTCCCTCTCTATATATATTACATTGTCTTCGGCCTGTGGCAGGTAATCAAATTGTTTTTCTTTTCTCCAAAATAGAAAGTACTCGAGAAGTGAGGAACCCTATTCTTTAATTCTTTTATTTGATCTTCATTCAAAAGATCCCCTATGTTGTTAGGTTTTTTTTGTTTTTTGTTTTTTGTTTGTTTGGTTTCTTTCTTTGTTTGGTTTTTTGTTGTTGTTGTTGTTATTGTTGTTGTTGTTGTTTTGTTTTTTTTGTTTTTTTTTGTATATTTAAATTGGAATGTAACAGTTTACTTTCAAAAAATTACAAACAGGTATCGGTAATGCTTTCATTTTTTTTCTTTCTCTCTTTCTTTCTTGTTCTTTCTACAAAAAAATGTTTTTCACATGGAGATGCATATTTTTGCTTTCATCCTTTTTTTTAACTTGATAAATAGAAGAAAAAAATAAAACAAAATGGAGGGAAGTTGTGAGTAGGTGTAACAAAGAAACTGGTAATAAATGAGTCACAACATGCCACTGTTCTATATGCTCAACCAATTCTTTCACTCTTCATGTCTAGAACTTTCCGAATGGGTTTTGTGACGTCATATATGTGTCAAAACGTGGTTAATCGCTTTTGTTTGCTTTTTTTATTTTTTTTGTTGTCGTACTGGTTTTATTTATCAATTTGACAGCCCGTCAGCAAGGTGAGAATAGGGAAAAGCAGGATAAGAGCTAATCGGTAAAAGAATAAGAGGCGAGAGAGAGAGAGAGAGAGAGAGAGAGAGAGAGAGAGAGAGAGAGAGAGAGAGAGAGAGAGAATGACAGGGAAAAGGGGGAGGGAAGAGAGAAGAAAAAGGCCCAGAAAGTGTGGGATAAAACATCAGAACAGAAATGTTGTATCTCTAACAAGTTGGCGAAGAAGAGAGAGAGAGAGAGAGAGAGAGAGAGAGAGAGAGAGAGAGAGAGAGAGAGAGAGAGAGAGAGAGAGAGAGAGAGAGAGTGAGAAAGAAACTTTGCAGAGATTCCATTTAACGAAAGAAAAGGAGAAAGTAAAACTACTAAGAAGAAATTTATCTCAATACAAAAAAAAAATGGTCAGGAAGACTATCACTTCCTTAATTACACCTTAAAGTTTTCAAATCAAAGTAAGTTCATTTCCATTACTATTTCAAATGTGTAACTCACCAAAAGTATTCTTTGGTGGTTCGATATGTCTGCAGTCGGCTACCCGTTTCAAAATAATGTGGAGAAAAAAGACATGCTTCTTCTTTTCCTCTTCGAAAAATGTTAAAAAGAAACTTGCCACTGTCTGTCTCAGGCATATCCATGGCTTCATGAATAGCTGTTCTTGTTCAGGACTCTAGTCAGCTTGATAATTAAATTCTTAAATATAGAAAAAAACCAAATACCCCTAACGTTTTCTCCCCTGAGGCATTTGAGTTTGTTTGCTTCTTTATTTAAAATTCACAATCACTTAAAGTCGCTTTGAAGCCATATATCCCACACGTTCTCCGACATAATATTTGTGATTTCTGACTTTTTGCCGCACAAATAATTCATCTTGTAAGGTTGTTTAGAATGGTAAATAGTTTTACCTCTAGACTTTTGCTTATACAATTGATGGAGAAATGCTGAATTACACAATGTCTGAAAGCTAAAAACCCATATTTCATAGCACTTTGACCCCGGATTTATATCTTGTTTGTTGCTGAATTTCATTTGACTGTACGCCCTCAAAAAGCCAGATTCATCAGGCCATATTATGTTAATATAATTATGCAGTTCTTCCGGATATGAAATACCTTGAACGATATCGTTTTGCGTAAAGCAAACTTGACAAATTTTAGCTGGTGTTAACATGTCAATACACGTACGGATAACTTCTGAAGTTTTCTGGTATGGTTCACAATCATCATTCTATTGCTCCAGTATGATTTGATATAGCGCGGTCCTCTATGCTTGCAACCTCTATTGCTTCCATCTCCAACAATTATTCTTCATTTGGGGAAACCAAAAGGGAAAGAAGAGATTTGAAAAATGAGGCTGAATTTTATTTGTCGCATTTTTTTTTCTTGAAAATGGCAACTATAAACTAATTTGTGTTAAATTCTTCTTTTGCTCATTCTGTACAGTAAATTGAGGTTGCATTTCTTTTCTTCTATTATTTCGTTTTTGTTTTTCTTAGTGTGTTTATGAAGTTTCTTGTGTCATGCTTATGAAGCCAATGAAAATGCCAAATCAACACGAATGAAAATCTTTCCAGCCAGCTCTCGTACGTGAGATTCCAAGGAAGCAGTAATTTAGCACAATGCTAAAATTTTCTCTGAAGATTAATAGCTTGATCAACTTTACGTAATGATGTGAAGATAGGACAAAGGTATGGATTATTGGTTTCGTAAGTCGATCAACTTGACAGGGACTAAGTAAAAAACAATAAATAAAGCTACATGTATAGAGTTAGAAGCGCTGTATATGGTGAGCGTTTTGTTATTCAGGTTGAAAGTTTTCCCTGATTTTAGTTTCTATTTAGTGTTAACTTAAAACATCAATAATTATACTCATATGACGTCGATATAATACGTTTTGACATATTTCTTTTGGACATGTCAACACGGATCAAAAGTAACCATACCGCGTTATGGAGTAGAAATTCCTAAACTATAGTTGTTGTTATTTTCATTATTCTTACGAGCTGAAAACCTTAGTGTACGAACGAGACTCTACCGGGACCATGGAGCCAATTTGCCGGGGGGGTGGGGTACATGTGTGTGTTAGACTTATAGATGGTCTTGATATCTATCCTTTTACTTACATGATCCAGATATATGCCTGTATCTATCTATCTTTACCTAGAATCTAGGTAATTATCTCTATAGTTCTTATCACAGAATTTAAATCTAGATCTTAAATCCTTTCGAAATCCTAAGGCTAAATTTCGAATACAGGACTATCTAGATCTAAACCTTTTGATTTGAATCTAGCTTCTGTCAATTATGTCTAGACTCTAGATCTAGAATCTGTTTCCACATTTTTGCCTTTATTTTTTAAAAACACTATTTTGATGAAAAATGATAACATTACCTCACCAATCTTAAGGGTAGTTTGCAGCTTTTTGCTACATTTGACGTGCTTATTATGCGGTCTAGAAATGCTTGGTTAGATAGTCTTTATTATTATTATTATTATTATTATTATTATTATTATTATTATTATTATTATTATTATTATTATTATTATTATTGTTACTATTGTTATTATAATTTTTCTGGGGTTTTTTTTTTGGTGTTGAACTTTATCATGATGTAACTCTTCAATTATTCTTTAGCTTGTGTATGTGTGTGCCGAAATTTCGATTATTCAATTATTATAATGATATGTCTCCATGTATACCTAATCATATACAAATTTTTCAAAACACAATTTGAGAAACTAAAGTTCCCCTTATTTTTCCTAACTATCGTTCCATCATTGATAACAGTCATTAGAGATAACTGTAATAATTATTTAAAAAAATACATCATTCTACTCTCTGGGTTACAAAACAAATAATATAAATATAATTTTTACAAACTATATAATTATGTACACGTAATTTTTTTCATTCCAATAATCCAGAAATCTCCATAACAATAGGATCTTAGCTTTGTCTCCAAAGTGGCCTTTGCCTCAAAGTTTGAAGCACCTGTAAGTAACACTACCTAGACTAAGTCCTAGATAGCTATAACGTATAAAGTTGTAAAGAATTAATGTGATTAATTATTGTACGCGTTTTATTGCAAATGAATCTTGTGTAACGCGACAATCTCCATCTCTCTCTCTCTCTCTCTCTCTCTCTCTCTCTCTCTCTCTCTCTCTCTCTCTCTCTCTCTCTCTCTCTCTCTCTCTCTCTCTCTCTCTCTGTCTCCCTCTCTTTATGTGTGTATATATATATATATATCTTTATCTCTCTGTCTGTCTGTCTCTCTCCCTTTCCCCCCCCCCCCTCTCTCTCTCTCTCTCTTTCTCTCTCTGTCTCTCTCTCTCTCTCTCTCTCTCTCTCTCTTTCTCTTCTCTCTATGTCTATCTCCCTCTCTTTATGTATATATATATATATATATATATATATATATATATCTTTATCTCTCTGTCTGTCACTCTCTCCCTTCTCCCCTCTCTCTCTCTCTCTCTCTCTCTCTCTCTCTGTCTCTGTCTCTCTTTGTGGGCATCTAGCATATCGAATTTTCCATAAATATATTTTTCAATCTACCTCCATGGTCTCAGATGCTTGATTACTTCAGATTTAATTGATATGATATTAAACGGGGTGATTTTAATGCGATAGGGGATTCAGCAATAAAGGACATTAAAGTGAGATGTACACCTTAATTTGATGTTATGTAGCGCGTACGTCTCTGTGAATATTTTATCTTTTGTTTTTTTAAGGACTAAATAATCAGGAACCTATAGCATTATACCTACTCGTCTAACTCTATTCTGATATTTGATTTTTCATTAACTTTCTATGATCATCTACCTGTAGCTTGTCTTTACAAAAAAATCGCAGATTTCCACTGAGAGTCTATAGTCTAAAAAAAGCTTCCAATAAATCACAAAAAAGAAAGGCAATTTTGTTAATATATCCATCTCTTTATCTTTAGTATTAAAAGGGTCAGCTTGGTCAAAATAAAGTTTGAGTTTGGTATCATCTTTAAGCCTGGCATGTATAGGGTAAGCAGAAAAAAAAACAAGATGATGTTTGCGTTTAAAATTTCGTGAAAGTAATACTCTCCTGGTTTTTTTCGGTTTCTGAACACGTTTTATCTTATTTGTGGAGAGATAACACAGTCAATGTGGTTTTGAAACAAATAATGAGCTAAAACATCGGGACACATCATTTAAAGAAAACGAGAAAGTTTTAAAATCATGGGCTTTTTTTAAATATGCAGAAACGCAGATATACATACAAGCAGATGGACAAGCAGTGGAGATAAGAATAATAGAGAGAGGAAATTTTTGAAGGTGGACAAAATTTTAAAATTGAGATAAAATTGCAGAATAAAGGGAAAATATGAATCGACGTTTTTGTTAATTGTTCTTGTGAGGTTTTTCTTCTTCTTCTTCTTCTTCTTCTTCTTCTTCTTCTTCTTCTTCTTCTTCTTCTTCTTCTTCTTCTTCTTCTTCTTCTTCTTCTTCTTCTTCTTCTTCTTCTTCTTCTTCTTCTTCTTCTTCTTCTTCTTCTTCTTCTTCTTCTTCTTCTTCTTCTTCTTCTTCTTCTTCTTCTTCTTCTTCTTCTTCTTCTTCTTCTTCTTCTTCTTCTTCTTCTTCTTCTTCTTCTTCTTCTTCTTCTTCTTCTTCTTCTTCTTCTTCTTCTTCTTCTTCTTCTTCTTCTTCTTCTTTTTCTTCTTCTTCTTCTTCTTCTTCTTCTTCTTCTTCTTCTTCTTCTTCTTCTTCTTCTTCTTCTTCTTCTTCTTCTTCTTCTTCTTCTTCTTCTTCTTCTTCTTCTTCTTCTTCTTCTTCTTCTTCTTTGATGATAAGAGAGTAAAACAGGTTGTTTGGTAAGCGAGCATCTCATAAGAAAGCATCTACTTTCTCTCTAATAATGTACCTTGATCGATTATCTGTTTTTCTCATACAGATCTGTGTATAACAACTCCGTCTCTCAAGTCGATCAAGGAGTTTTTGATGGCCTTGACCTTGATTATATGTGAGTATCAAGTTTGTCCATTGATCGGGAAGGATCTTTGACTGATAAATAAATACATGAGCATTTCTATATAGAGCTTTCGTATTATTGCGCTCAAGTTATAATGGACACCTCTTGGATCGAAATCGACGAACAAGCAAGACGCGAAAATTTTTTTATGTGCTAGCTAGAGCAATCAGTTTGATCTGATTCGATACTTAATAAACTTAATACTCAGCGAATACTCAAATGGTGTTTCCTTAGGATTTTCTTGTCGCTCAGGTGAATGAAGTAAGTGAGTGGGTATACTGTGTAGAGTGAATGAGAGAGAGAAACAGAGACAGAGAGACAGAGAAAGAGAGACACACAGAGATAGAGAGAGAGAGGAAGGAAGAGAGAGAGAGAGAGAGAGAGAGAGAGAGAGAGAGAGAGAGAGAGAGAGAGAGAGAGAGAGAGAGAGAGAGAGAGAGAGAGAGAGAGAGAGAGAGAGAGAGAGAGAGAGAGAGAGAGAGAGAGAGAGAGAGAGAGAGAGAGAGAGAGAGAGAGAGAGAGAGAGAGAGAGAGAGAGAGAGAGAGAGAGAGAGAAGACTAAATCAAGATCCAGAATCCAGCATAGAAAGATTATCTTGAAATCCTTATTTTATACACATAGTCACGTAAAAAATGACGCTTTTCGTCCCTCAATCTTGAATGATTGATTGAATGATTGATTGGTGGCGTTTGATTGTCCGATTCAATAAA
>JAWDGP010003892.1:437500-440000 GCA_033675545.1 Elysia crispata | reverse complement strand
CAAGCACCCTTTGACCTACGATCACATGATTCTACATAATTAGCCAACTATTCTTATTCCTACGCAAAAGGTGACTGAAGTCACATTTCTCTACCGACCGTCAATTTCAAACAATCAATTCAATGGGCTTCGCTAATGCCCTCACCCAGACAAGATAGAGTTAAAACGTCCGATAAAAGCTCCACAAATCAAAAGTAAAGATAATACACATGGAAAAAGAACCATGGTGAGCAGGAAATAGATCAACCATTGTCTAAAGAGCGTTTGATAATGAAAAAGCCTCAGCTGATCCTTGAAAGCTTACCAAAATGGACGTATTTTATTTGCTAATATTTTTTTCCCTCAAAGAAAAAGTAAGTGTGTCTAATTGGACTGTTGAACTCAGCGCTGTTCTGAGACTCAGCTTTCGAAAGCTTACAGAAATGGACGGATTTGCTTTTTTTTTTCAGAAAGAGGAAGTACTTTCGTCCAAATTAACTGTATAACTCATTGAAGTTCTTTTTTTTGTGTTCAAATCAAATTAAATTTCAACAGGTCAAGCCCTGTTTGTACAAAAAAGATCGGTAATTAGATAGTCTTGTCTTGTGTTTCATTACTGTTTTATTACTGTTGTATAAGATACATTACAGAATATTGATGCACTATGTAAACTGAGGTATATATCAACAAGTAAAGATGAACTGTCTTGTCAAAATCAGACACTCAACTAAGAATGGCTTTAAAATCGTTCATACGCAGCCATGATTTATGCCCATTTCTCTATTCTTCTTCTAGCTTTTTGGACCGGAATCACTTTCAGACACTGCCCTCAAAAGTACAGCTTTATTTGGCAACCAGAAGGAATGTGTGAGTATTGCTTGAAAATATATATGTTTTTCTTTATGGAAAGAGGGGAACGGGGTGTTAGGGAAGGTTCTTTCCTTCTTATTTCTAGTTTTGAAAGTCAGACATATATGTACCTCCAGTACAAAGCTCTTAGTGCTTAGAGCGTCGCATATAAAAACTCACCATGCTTGGAGCGTCGCCAATAAAAGCGCATCATGCTTGGAGCGTCGCCAATAAAAGCGCATCATGCTTGGAGCGTCGCCAATAAAAGCGCATCATGCTTGGAGCGTCGCCAATAAAAGCGCATCATGCTTGGAGCGTCGCCAATAAAAGCGCATCATGCTTGGAGCTTCGCATATAAGAATTCACCATGCTTGGAGCGTCGCCAATAAAAGCGCATCATGCTTGGAGCGTCGCCAATAAAAGCGCATCATGCTTGGAGCGTCGCCAATAAAAGCGCATCATGCTTGGAGCTTCGCATTATATAAGAATTCACCTTACTTGGAACGTCGCCAATAAAAGCGCATCATTTTTGGAGCTTCTCATAAAAAGCTCACTGTGCTAGGAGCGTCACCTGTACGGACTCCTTACTCTTGGAGTGCCGTCTTGAAGAGAATATTATGCTCTGAGCGTCACTTGGAAGAAGTTACAATCCTTGAAAGTGACATGGTGCCGAATTAGACAAATTCCTCTAAATTTAAAATCGTTCCTATCGTTAAATTAAGAAGTTTGATTTAAAGTCGCTTCCGTTCAAATCTAATAGATTCATAGTCAAAACGGGATACTAGCAAACATGCTTCGGTCATAAGGTCTAGATTTAGATATTCAAATTTTCTCGAGAATGGGATGATTTACTCGATCTATCTCGCTCCTAGCAGTTAAAGTTTCAAGCCAAAACAATAGTCTTCATAAAAAAAAAACAAAAAAAAAAATTAATTTTATGAGTTTTAAAGAATTTTTTTTTTAATGGTTCTTCTTCTTCTTCTTCTTCTTCTTCTTCTTCTTCTTCTTCTTCTTCTTCTTCTTCTTCTTCTTCTTCTTCTTCTTCTTCTTCTTCTTCTTCTTCTTCTTCTTCTTCTTATTATTATTATTATTATTATTATTATTATTATTATTATTATTATTATTATCATTATTATTATTATTATTATTATTATTATTATTATTATTATTATTATTATTATTATTATTATTATTATTATTATTATTATTATTATTATTATATTATTATTTTATTTTTATGATTGTTTTTATTATTATTATTATTATCATCATCATCATCATCATCATCATCATCATCATCATCATCATCATCATCATCATCATCATCATTATTATTATTATAACATTTACATTCGTTGCGCATGATTATAAGAATTTATCACCAAGGTCTTTTAAATCAATACTGTCCGAAAAAAAAGAAATCTCCAATACTTCAAGGATATTTCTCATTTGAGTAGCCGGTAATAGTTTGGTTTTTTTTTAATTGCAATAGGTTATCTAGATATCTTTATAATATTGCACAATATTTTTATCAAGCTCTAAGCTCATCATCGTTGTCCTGTTATGATGGCTACAAAAAGTTGTGAGCTTTCTCGTTTGAACAGCATCTTTATGAAATTCGTTAAAAGCCAAAAAAAAAAAGAAAGGAAAAGGAAAATGGCTAATTTAAATG
>JAWDGP010003892.1:392500-432500 GCA_033675545.1 Elysia crispata | reverse complement strand
GGAGCTGATCTCGTGCAACACACGGAATGGCCTTCAGCAATTGTTTTCTCGCCAGCTATTGTGTCCACCGCTGATGTGAACACGTTCCACACAAACACAGCATCTTAGTTTCGAATTTTTGAAGACGGGAGTGGAAAAGAACCGATACTTTTATATTAATTAATTTTTTCATGAGGGTCGCTTCTGCGAGGTACAGCCACGTCAGATCTAGATCTAGTGAACATTTACAAGCAGGCAAATTACGTAATGGGTTAATTTTGTTTGGTCGGTTACATAAAAAGTGTCTATACTTAAAAAAATTATTTTTAAAAAAGTATTCAATAATTAGCCACAACATACGTTTAATTCAAATGTTTATTTTTTTTTTTTAATTTGCGTGGCAAAATTTCATGTAAACTGATAAATTATAAAAGTCATGGTATTTTTTTTTAGATTGTCCTGAAACGCTAGCCTTTAACTCTTGTAAACCTAAAAATGGCCCGAAGTTGCGTGAGTTAAAATAACTGGCAGGATAAAAATATATGCAAGGCTGTGAATTCTTGGTGGTGTTTGGAAGAATTCATAGCTTTAACGGGAGCGATTTAGCGGATCTCAAAATAGCTTGAAAAAAATTAGCTTACAGAATTAGCTGGTGTACATACCGAATCAAGATTTTCTTGAAGTATTGCATTAAGAGCCTAGATCTTTATTCGATACAAAACTATGAAATTATAATTATGTCTTCATTGGGGTTTTTCCAAACCGAGCCATCTAGCCTCATTAATTAATGGACGAAACCCTGGACGAAAAAACAAACAAACAAACAAAACAAAACAGCTTAAAGTATTAAAAAAAATCCTTAAATCCAATATAGAAAGGATAAAAATCATGGAACAATCTTACAAAATATCAGGCTGGTGCCCGATTCTTTTCTTATTTTTTTTAAAAATCCGGGATGTAATGTTCATAAAGCCGAGTTTTTGGTGGGGATATTTTATTTTTGCTTTCTTTTTTTTCTTTATCGATTTCTATTATTTTGTTCTTCGTCGCTTATCTTTTCTAGAACAAAGAGAAAAATTTGCTAATCTTTTTCTCCAGATGATTATCTTCACCGCGAACGTCTGAATTTGTAACTATCTCTACACGTAAGCGTAAAGCATCGTCATTTTTAACAGCATTGATATAATCGTATTTATTACAACCTCATCACAATCTACAGACTAAAGTTATTCAAGACGACATAATCAATATCGTTTTCATACATAATTATCGTTTTTACTCATTGCATGAAGAGATTATCACCTTATACATTAAACCTTCTTCTCTGTGGATTGTTTTTCTCAAACATTAAAAAAAATATTCCTACATAATATCATGATTATTAATAAGCTGCAAAACCCCGTCCTACAAACGGGACCTTGGTGTCAATTTGCTGGGGCTGGGGTGCGTGTGTGTATTAAATAGACTTATCATTGGTCTTGATATCTATCCTCTTACTCAGGCCTCCACCTATCTTTCTTTACCTAGACTCTAGATATAGATCTGTATATCGATAATTCTAAATATTCTAAGCACAAAATCCAGATCGAGAACTAAAATCCTAAGCCCAATAGAAAAATTTAGGTCTGCATTTTAACCTTTTCATTTGATTAAAAGGCTAGAACCTATGTCCAAGTAACTTTATCTTTACTTAGATCTTTCACTAAAACATGTAGACCTGTTCCAGACGATTTTAGATCTACCGTTACTTTGTGGAATAGAAGTTCATGAGTTTATATCGTAGAGGCGATCTTTGTCTGTTGTTCGAGGTATCTGTTAAGTGATTTTAAATAATTCTAGAAGCCCGAAGCTAAACTTTCGATAGAATCCTTTGAAAAGTTCGTCCTACACGATGTTCAACCCTCTATCCAGCTGTATAGGAAGAGGCATCAGGTTAATCTGGGTATTGACCTATTTCTAGTTTTTGAGCTGATTACCGTGTTAAGTATCGGCTTAACACTGCGATAAACGGGCTAGGATTCTGCGTCTGAGGGGCTCAGGGCATTTGAGCGGATTATTTCATTATGTACATAATGTTCAGGAGATTCAGTGGCTGTGGAGGTAGAACATCCACACCGATATCCTTAGGGATCTTCTTGGTGGGTTCCAATCCCACATTGTCACAGCTATATTAGTTCCAGCTTGCCTAACAGGAGATGTAGTTTGATATGCAGAATGGCATGAGATTACGATTTTGTGGACGGGCTTTATCACACAGAACACACACCAAAACAAATGTGTTATTTTGTATCAGACTGTCACGGGCGTGAGTGCGACGGGCTTTATCACACAGAACACACACCAAAACAAATGTGTTATTTTGTATCAGACTGTCACGGGCGTGAATGCGACGGGCTTTATCACACAGAACACACACCAAAACAAATGTGTTATTTTGTATCAGACTGTCACGGGCGTGAGTGCGACCGCTGTCGGAAAGGGCTGCAGAGGAGAGTTGATGAGCGCTGTGTCTGTATGGAGGGTACTCAACCTGCTACTAAGATGGGGACTGCTTGCGAAGGTTTGTGGAAGAGAAGACAAATTGATGAACAGATGTTGTGTATTGTTACATCACCCTAGATGCATAGACAGATAGATGGATAGATAAATAGAAATGCTTGGTGGTTGTATCAGCATAGATACAAAGATATATATCCTTGATAGTAATATCAGTATAGATAGATAAATATATATGTATATATGCTTGGTGGTTGCATCAGTATATATATATATATATATATATATATATATATATAGATATGCTCAGTGGTTGCTTCAGTATATATAGATAGATAGATATGCTTGGTGATTATATTAGCATAGATAGATAGATAGATAGATAGATAGATAGATAGATTGATTGATAGATAGATAGATAGATAGATAGATAGATAGATAGATAGATAGATAGATAGATAGATAGATAGATAGATAGATAGAAAGATAAATAGATAGATAGTTGTGTGTCAAATAACATGATAAAAACAGTGTACGACAATTAAGGAGCATGATATATTTTGAAAAATTGTCCTACCTAGTTATGCAGTCCACGACTTCGAAGTTTCGTGCCTAGTGGCACTTGTCAGGTGTTGTTCTTCTCTTTACGTTGGCTAGGAGGTATTTCTTTTTGTGTACACAGTGTGATAGATTGATAGATATTCATGGTGGTTACAGCAGTATAGATAGATATATAGACATATTTAATTGTTATAAATTATCAGCATATATAGATAAATAGATATGCTTGATGGTTAGATATATCAGCATAGATAGATAGATAAATATGCTTGGTGTTTATATCAGCATAGATAGATAGACAGATATGCTGAGTGGTTAGATCTTCATCGATAGATAGATAAGTAGATATGCTTGATAGTTATATCAGTATAGATAGATAGATGTGTTTGGTGGTTATAAACTATCAGCAGATAGATATTCCTGGTGGTTATATCTGCATAAATATTTAGATAGATAAATAGATAGACAAATAATAGATAAAGGATGTTGATATCAGCAATGATATGAAATAGATAGATAGATAGATAGATAGATAGATAGATAGATAGATAGATAGATAGATAGATAGATAGATAGATAGATAGGTAGATATGCTTGATCGTTATATTATCATAGATATAGATATGGAGAAAAATCCCAGTTAATAACCCTTTGTCCTTTCAGGCTATGGTTTGTTCCCTAATTTAGTCTTCGTATACACGTACTCATTCTAATTATTCCTCTCCATATTTTCAGCGACACGTAGAATTACTAGAACTGCAAGGATATATATATAAATTGTAATATGTGTACGTGCTTTTTTTTCTATTAAGTCATGAAATTCGTTTTCTCTCTACTAAAGATATTATTTAGCCTTACGGTCATTGCTCCGGACAAGGCCTATTTTTGCCATATTAATTTTGCCACCTTCATAAGTATGATAGAAATCTTTTTTATAATATATATATTTCATTGTTTGTCGTTGATTAAGGCGGTGGATCGATCATTTGACTGAATATTTGTTCCTTTCATTAATATTAAATTTTCGACTGAATAAGAAGAGTTCATCTGGGTTTTCTTACGCATCGTACAGAGACTAATTTGTTGCTTCCGATTGATTTAAATGATTGTTCACCGCCGATTTTACCTACATTTCATCTTTATCGATTCGATTCACAAATTAATCCTATGTTTTCCCTTTTCCCACTCCCAGCATGCCCTCAACATCATTTCAAGTCAACTTCCGGTAACGCCAAGTGTCACCGCTGTTCGCCAGGCTCCATGGCTATGCAGGGACCCGCCTCCATGTGCGCCTGCGCAGCCGGATACCAGAATAATGCTGAGGGCGATTGTCAAAGTAAACAATTGAATAGTAGCGGTAGTTTGATGAAGTTGATCATACCCGTGTGTTTTATGTAGGCGTGAAACCTGAGTGGAGCAATCATGGTATGAGAAGAAGAAGAAGAAGAAGAAGAAGAAGAAGAAGAAGAAGAAGAAGAAGAAGAAGAAGAAGAAGAAGAAGAAGAAGAAGAAGAAGAAGAAGAAGAAGAAGAAGAGGAGGAGGAGGAGGACGACGACGACGACGAGGAGGACGAGGATGACGATGACGAGGACAAGGACGAGGAGGAGGAGAAGAAGGAGGAGGAGGAAGAGAAGGAGAAGAAAAAAGAAGAAGAAGAAGAAGAAGAAGAAGAAGAAGAAGAAGAAGAAGAAGAAGAAGAAGAAGAAGAAGAAGAAGAAGAAGAAGAAGAAGAAGAAGAAGAAGTTGCAGAAGGTGGTGATAATGATGAGGATGATAATGACAATGATAAAGAATAGGTGAATGCCACAACTGCTACAGCCTCCGCAATCCCGCTTAATCTTATTTGAGGTTAGCAGAGGTGTTTCTTGGAAAGCTGCAGGACTTGATTAGATGTCTTTCATGTTTGAAGGTTACATCGTAACCTCCTTTGTGGTGAAGGATGTGGCTTATTTTCTTGCCAGGAGCAATGCCCGCAAGGCTAAAGAGTAGTTTTATTTGAAAAAAAAAGCGGATTGCAGATTTCAATAAAAGTAGCTACGTCCGTGTATAGCTAAGTGTGTTTATTCTGTATAGTATCGTTCTAGAATTTCTTCGTGACCCTGAAACCATGGAGAGTATGTAATTATTAAACTGGTTATTTTAGTACATCAAGATATGAAACAAAGTGTAGCTTACTCGGATAAATGGTTATTAACTGAAATTGTTGCCCATTTCACCAAGAATGTGATGGTCACTGGTCAGTTGATAGAAACAAAAATATTATCGGAGCTGATTAGTCTTCTTTGCTGAGTAGGAGGAGACATACAGAGAGATCTATAGCAAAGTGAATATCATAAAAAGAAGTCTGTAATAAAAGAAGTAAAACCACAAACATTGATGCGACTTGTTTAACATTTAAACCAAAACTTTAACACTGCTGTGTTTAATTGCTTTGATGCAAAATTTTTATTTTGTCCTTTTAATGCAAAATTTCTCTTTACATTTAATTTGTATCTTACTCTATTCAGGGTTTTTGCGCAGTCTCTCACCTTTTTCTTCTTGATTGATGTGCCTGTCTCTCGTTTCTACCCTCTTCCTTTTCTTTCTATCTCTTTTCCTCTCTCCGTCTCTCTCTCTCTCTCTCTCTCTCTCTCTCTCTCTCTCTCTCTGTCTTTCGCTTTCTCTCTGTATCTTTCTGCCTCTCTTTGTACCGTTTTACTGATTCTTTGACTTTCTTTATCTTTTTCATCATTTCTCTCTCTCTCTCTCTCTCTCTCTCTCTCTCTCTCTCTCTCTCTCTCTCTCTCTCTCTTTCTCTCTCTGTCTTTCGCTTTCTCTCTGTATCTTTCTGCCTCTCTTTGTACCGTTTTACTGATTCTTTAACTTTCTTTATCTTTTTCATCATTTCTCTCTCTCTCTCTCTCTCTCTCTCTCTCTCTTCCGGTCTCTCGCTCCATCTCATCAATACACAATCTTTCTTTTCTTTCTGTCCATCTCCAATGCCACCCACGATGTCTTCCATCCCAGGCTACCCTCCTCTCGATCAAATGGACAAACAGTTTTATTCCTTTAAATTCACCTTCTGTCCATCCCCAAACTCTTTCCCTAGAGTGTCCAGCTGGAACATATAGGCTTTATGGTGGAGTCGGTCCTTGCTTGACCTGCCCTGCTTCAGGTGCTCGCCTGCCTTACGCTCAGGCCCAGTGTGAGACGCACACTCTTCAGATAACTCTGCACACTGTACAAGACTCGGAAACACAGCCTTCGGGTAAGCAACGAAATTTTGTTTTGTTTTGTTTCGCTTTGCATCTCCACTTCTTTGCTTTCTTTTTCTATGTCTCTCTTTCTTTCCATATTTCTCTGTCTGTCTTTCTTTCTTTCCATACTTCTTTATCTATATCTCTCTATCTCTCCTTTCTTAGGTCTATGTTTCTTTTTTCCTATATATCTCTGCCAATGTCTCTCTTTCGTCATATGTTTCTCAAGCTGTGTTTCTCTTTGTTTCTATATTTCTCAAGCTGCGTCTCCCTTTCTTTCTATAATTCTCTGTCTATGTCTCCTTTTTGTTTCTACAATTTTCTGTATGCGTGTCTAACTTCCTTTATTTTTCTGTCTGTATCTCTCTTTCCTTCCAAATTTTTATATCTATATCTCCTTGTTTGTCACCGTCATTCATTCATTCTCTCTCTCTCTCTCTCTCTCTCTCTCTCTCTCTCTCTCTCTCTCTCTCTCTCTCTCTCTCACTGACCTACTTGTAATAGTCCAATCCTAGGCCACGCTAAAAGAACCTTCATGACAAGAGAAGGGAGCAATTTAATCTAATGCACTATCTGATGAAAGTAGAAATATTCTAATAGTCGTACAAATCTAAGAGATAGATTCGGATTCATGTGTATGTATGTATGTAAGTATGTATGTATGTATGTATGTATGTATGTATGTATGTATGTATGTATGTATGTATGTATGTATGTATGTATGTATGTATGTATGTGTGTGTATGTATGTGTGTATGTATGTATGTATGTATGTATGTATGTATGTATGCATGTATGTATGTATGTATGTATGTATGTATGTATGTATGTATGTATGTATGTATGTATGTATGTATGTATGTATGTATGTATGTATGTATGTATGTATGTATGTATGTATGTATGTATGTATGTATGTGTGTGCGTGTGCATGTATACATGTATGTAATTATGTATTTATTTACGTATATATGTATGTATCTCAGATTTTTTATAGTTTTTTTTTCAATCAAGTTTTATGATTTCGTATTTATCAAAGGTCGTGAGCTGACGCAGCAAAAGGTTCCAAAGAGCAAAGATTACAGTAAGTTTACCATCATCTGTTTCAGCAGGTATTTTTGTGTGTATTTTGTTTAATTTTTTTTTACAAAATAAATTTGGCGTTTGTTGTGACTTGAGGATAATGAATTCCATTTTTTTATATTCAAGATGCTTTTTAATCTCGGCTGTTTTCCTTTTTTTAATTCCGTTTTGTTTTCATTTTTTTTCCATTTTGTTGTTGTTGATATCATGGTTGATGTTTTAGTTGGTGTTGTTATTTTTGTTATTATTTTCTATCTATTTTATTGTTCAACATCTTGAAAATTTCCACCGAATCACGTGTGCAAAAATCCCTCCTGAAAACATCAAGAAAATTGTGTTTAAACTGTCTCTCCAGAAAGTATTTGACAAGGCATAACGCGCAGCAATCTGGGGCCACCACGATACTGCACTACTTATTTGGTTTGTTTGATATAGCCCATTCACAATAATGTGATCTCTGGAGTTTTTTCATATCACACCCAAGCCTCCGTTAGACAGTGCAGTTTTCTAAAGGTGAAGACCTACAAAGATGCGGAACTCGAACCCGTGAAGAGCCCTTTCGTATATCAGGGCGGGTGCTCTAACACCCCAGCCAAGCCAACAGCGTTCTTTGAGACTATAGTTACCGTCGTGATAATAATGATTTACAATGTTTGTGACGAAGCCGTCGGCGCTTTGCTTTCACACCAGTCGCGCATTGTCACCGTAAAAATGAGACCAGACAGTTTTGTGTTCTAGCACTATGTTTTAGTTTGTTAATAAAGCTGGCTCGGTGTTAGCTCTGAGTTAATGATAGGAAAGTGAAAATAAAACAACAAAAAACTCCTGTCTTGCCGATAACAAAGCTGGCATGACAGATCCAGATTCAGGACTTGGCAAACATTGTTTACAGCTTCGATGAGATCTCAGCTATTGGGAGTATACAGATTGATGCAGAGAAAAGCAGAAAGAATCAAGACGCCATTGAGCAACTGAATTTTACTCTTTGGCCAAGTCTATTCGTGAAGCAGCTCTGTTTTGTATCAACCTGCAAATCTTGAAAAGTTTGGATTGAGTGTTGTCTGCTGAACTGAAAGGGAGAAATATTATTCAAAACCTGTTTAATTCAATCGAAGTGTATAAAGCTACATCATGTCCAGGGTAAAATAAGTATTTATCCTCTGGCAAGCGGCAAAAGATTGATCGTTGCAGAATTTTACATGGATCGTGTTTCATAGATCTGGCAATAATTGAATTACCCACTGTTGAAGTTATAAAAATTTGATGAAACTCATTGTCTCGATGAGCATATAAACAGTTTCACAAGCTTTAGCCGTTTGTTTATTATTTCTATCGAGGTTAGCATGTCTCTTCTCTCAGCAGTTAGAGTTGCACTTACCAATTACTTTGCGTCTTTTGAAGTAGAACTCATGAAAAGCGACTATTGTTTTTACGATAACAGCTCTTGACCCAGTTGACTAAGCGTAAAAATCGATCCAGTAGTCCTGGACGAGAGAAAATTTTTGGTAAAATTAACTAAATTTATTTTTAAACGCCTTTTGTATCATTTTTTAACTTCCAAACGTATCAGACTGCTCGAAAACGTATACGATGTGTTGATAATTCCTCTACAAAAAAAAATTAATGGAATAAACAGTTATCTATCAAGAGGTGAAAATAAAAAATTAAGTAATGATTGAGAGTACTCTGTGATCTTCTCAAAAACAATGAGAACAAGCTGACCCTGTATGATGAGCACAGTGTTATCTTCTCATAAACAATCAGAACTTTGGATGATGTGGATATGGAGCTTTTAGTTAATTTTATTGGTGATTCATTCTGGAAGCTGAAATTAAGGGCAACGCCTTCGATTTCTAGAAGCCATTGAACCCGACCTCAATTAAACAATGTGGGCGGCCAACTAGACCAACTCCGCGTGCTGGTACTTTCAGCTTAGAAAATCTTAATGCGAGCCACGAAAGTACAAAGGAAAGAAGAAAAACCTGAATTCAAATCTCTTACTTACTGTTAATATACATATTTTATCACACCTAGGCCTAAGATTCCATATCAGCGTAGTTTTCTTTTTCTTTTTGCAGAAGAAAACAATATTTAACCGTCCAAAAATAAAGTTCAGGAACATAAAATTCAATGTTCTCATTTTTCCTCATCTTTTTTGTTGTTCTTAATTTTTAAACAGTAAAAGGAAGAGAAGATTTATTATCAGCTCATTCAATCTTAGTTTCAGAATTGGTTACGGTGGACATATTTGTCGGTTTTTTTTATTTACCGGAAGAATTTTATCATTTGATTTTTTTTCATCCCTATTCATAACATAATGAAGTGCACATTTTATTGTGTCCACATAGGGGAAAATTTTGGCTCAGTCTTCATCCATTTGCTCTGTTCTTTCTCCCATTATTTTTTTTTTTTTTGGTTATTTTATTTTCAAATAACGTTATATTTGCCAATTTGTTTTTGGTCATTACCGAGGCGTCCAGGGAGAATTTGACACCAATTGGAGTCTTCACGTAATGTGTCTGAATCCTTAATATCACGTAAAGTGCTTTTCCTGTTCTTTAAGAGATTGGGGATAAAACAGATAATACTCTGCTATGTCTATTTCTCGAAGACCTATTTTAGTTGTTGCTTCTTTGTTCAATCTGATTTTAGATAATATATGATGAATAATTTAAAAAGGCGTATCGAATATTAAATTATTTCTTACTTGAATAGGTTCTAGCTTTAACCAGTTGTGAGCAATGGAAACATATTTCAATAAAGCAAGCACGTGCAAACTCAGACGAATCTTTTCGATTGACACCAACGACTGCTCTAAGCTTATTTCTGTTTCGAGATCTCTAATTAAGTCTTCCCGTTTTTACAATTTGGTTGAAAATATATGAATCTTTCGCGTTGGTTTCACACGTTTCATTAAAAAAACTTGTGTATTCTGGTCTCTTTGTGTGTTTTAGTGTACTTAATTCAACGCTGTGTTTTGCCAAAAAACATTTATACACATTTGTTTCCGGAGTTAAGCGAGAGGGAAATTAAAAATGTCTTCGTTGCTTTAGGATTTTTTTTTTTCAGAAACTGAAAGCTATATTAGAACAGCGTCTACGAGTTAAAATAAAAAAAAAGGTTTGAAGAAATCCCAAAAATGTCTGCCTTATAGAATATATAAACATGTCGAAATTTCAGGCCTACTATTTTTGCTGCTTCCTTGTGTGATACAAATAATATTTTTTATTAAATATAAATCGCATGGTTTCTTAAATATGGAAAAAAAAATTGCGTCGGCGTTGCTTTATACCGATTGTGGTATTTCAGCACTTTTTTTTTTGAGGTGACGTTATTTTCGTTTAACCTGACCCGAACATGAGTTTATTAATAAATACAAAATGATAGCGACGTTTTAGATGTATTTTTATTGTTAACCTGTAGGGTAACGGGACTTTTGTTTTCCAACTTTTTAATGATAACAGAATCGACATTTTAGTCTGTTTTGGTGAATCGATTTATTTATCTCAATGCGGGCAATAACTTGGTTATTCGTACAAACATTTTATCGCAGAGTATCTTACTTTCTAAATCATTTTCCTTTGGATATAAATTCGTCCATCTCTTTCTTGTGGACAGAAGGACGTTCAACTTATTTTATGAAATATATAGATAGATAGATAGATAGATAGATAGATAGATAGATAGATAGAAATACAGATAGATATATAGGTAGATAGATAGATAGATAGATAGATATACAGATAGATAGATAGATATAGAAGATCTGACCTTAAATTCTCTTCATACGAAACTGGTGTTTCAAGTACGGTTTCAACTCAATAAGCGCTTGAAACAACAGTGTCGTATGAAGAGAATTTAAGGTCAGATATTCTATATCTATGAAAAGCTCCCACAGTTGAACACTCTTATCAATCATTCCAACTTATCTCCAAACTATATATATATATATATATATATATATATATATAGAGATAGATAGATAGATAGATAGATAGATAGATTGATAGATAAGCTTTTTCTGTCGTTTACACTTTTCCTTTCACTTACAGAGATTTTGTTTACCTTATTTAAAGGTTGTTGTTGGTTTTTTTCTTTTTCGACATATTCCAAGTTTACACCTTTCTCTTCGCTTGCTGAGATGTTGCTTACTTATTTCAAGTTTTTGTTTTATCCTTTTCACGCAATAATGTCCTCAAATGTCAATCCAAACAAGTATCTTTGAATTTGTAGCTGGAGTATTTCAATCTAGGTTTCCATCCCTTTAGTACGTTGATTGTTTGGTAAGATTTTTGTTCCTTTAGTTTCCAGAAGAATCTTCCAAGGAGAGGATGCGTTTTGCCAAGCTAGGAATTGCAATCGCCTGTACAAACTAACGTCCCAAGCGAGGTTCTCACTTGTCTTGATATTTCAACAATCTGCCTAGCAACTAAGCTTTCTTGCAGCCCCTCCCTTTTGTCTTTCTCTAATTTACCCTTCATAAAGACGGGAATAAACTTTCCCACCATTGAACCTTTCTCTTTTCCTTTCATTTGTTTCGCTTCCTCTCTAGCATCATCGTCCGTTGCCGTGAGTGCCGTGTGTCTTGCTTTGTTCGGAGCTCTCCTGGGAGCTGTGTTCTGCTTGTACAGGGGCCGGAGGAACGCTGACTTTCGGTTCCGGGGAAAAGTGGTGAGAACGGATAGTGTTAAACAAAGTTAAATGTCAAATCGTCTCTAAGGTACATGTATACTCTTATAAAGAGTATAATGGTCGTAAAATCAAAAGCATGTTTGGGAAGTTCCTAAAAAAAACAAAAATAACCGTGTAGGATCATATGGACATGGGTTAAGGGGGGAAAAACCGAAATCTTGAAATTTCTATAAACTTTTGTTGATGAAGCTTTTCTGTAAGAGATGTTAAAAAGTGGTGACATTAATGCATTGTCCATGGTTTGAAATATATGCTGTCATTTGTGTCAAAAAAATATTTGGAAAACCAGTGTTGAGGATTCAAAATAAATAACATTATGTAGTTATATGAACAAAAAGCTTTAAATTTTTCTCTTTTTTTAAAGACTTCGAGTGAACCGCTTCAACTTATTTCTAACAACATGTTTCATACTCCCTAAAAACACCAGAAACAAGTGCAGCATTCTCCTCCGCTGGTAGCCCGGGTCACTTACAGCTCGTGTGAAGACTCAGGTCTCAATGGCGGACTCAGCGTCGACGTCTGCTCCCGCCAGTCAGACTTCCGGCGCACGCTCTGCATTCGCGAGGTTGGCTCCATGATTGGTCGCGGCGCCTTCGGGCAAGTGTTCGAGGCCAGCGCTTATCTGTCCACGCAGGACAAAGAAACAACGAGAGTGGCGATCAAGAAACTTAAAGGTCTAAAGTATGAATGTTTGCTGTCACTACCATGTGCGACAAAACCATTTCAAAGGCAAGAGCGGGTAGTAAGAAAGTACTTTGAGAGAAACTACCAAAAAAAAAGTGTGTGTGTATATATATATATATATATATATATATATATATATATATATATATATATATGTGTGTGTGTGTGTGTGTAATTTTATTCGTTTTTTGTCTGCAGGGCAGAAAAGTTCTCCTTTATATCTCCAGCAGGATTTTCTTTTCAATTAATTTGAGGGTCTTTTTTTTTGTTTTTTTTGTTTTTTTTTAGTGGGACTCTATTTTGATGGACCAGGTAGGAAAAATCTGGGGCGCATAAAATGTATAAGGACTTGCAAATACTGAACTGAGAGAAACGGAAAGTCAGCAACCATCTTAATTCCTAGTCTATTCTCTTGCATTGGTGTAAAGAGCAAAATTTGATCACAGCCATAAAAAAATTTAATGCCTTTGTATTATTAATTTGAGAGACCACATACAGAAAATGTGACAGCAGTCTTTGTGTCTTTCTTTAAAAAGCGCATTTCAAGATAAGCTATAAAGGAGAAAGATTGTACTGTTTCTGCCCTTAGTCAATCTCACACTTAAGAATAGCCTTGTGAATTATTTTCAAAGTGAAAGAGTAGTGTAAAAAAATGAATAAATTCAAACAATAACCAAATGAAGTCTCTCTAGCGATGCTGAGATTTTGTAATAAGAAACCAATTTTTGCCCTCTCTATAGAGTTTAAGTGTGAACGTTCCAAGGAAAAGTAGTCATTCTCCATTCGATATTTAAATCTTTAGTTGAACTAAAACTCTATGAAACTCTTGAGAAGCAAATTTTAGAATCAAAAGCAGATGGAAAGAGAGGGAAGAGGAAAACCATCGTGAAGATGGGAGCAAAACAGAAGATTGGCTGGAAACAACAATAACCTAAGCAGGAAGACTGTCAGAAGATCGCTCTTCCTTAAAATGACTCACAAAGAGGTCCACTCACAAGAAGAAGATCAAGAAAAAGAAGAAGAAGAAGAAGAAGAAGAAGAAGAAGAAGAAGAAGAAGAAGAAGAAGAAGAAGAAGAAGAAGAAGAAGAAGAACAAAAAGAAGAAGAAGGAGGAGGAGGAGGAGGATGAGGAGGAACAAGAGGAGGAGGAGGAGGAAGAAGAACAAGAAGAACAAGAAGAAGAAGAAGAAGAAGAACAAGAAAAAGAAGAAGAAGAACAAGAACAAGAAGAAGAACAAGAACAAGAACAAGAAGAAGAAGAAGTTTACTTCAGGGCGCAGTAAAGTTAATTTTCGTACTTTTCTCAGGCTACTTTTCTACATTAACGAGTAAAATAATGTGTTCTTTCACTTAAATGCTGTTGCCAGACATGGCGACAACCGAGGAGATCAAAAACTTCCAGCTGGAGCTTGAACAGATGTTGAATGTCGGCCCTCATCCCAATATTATTGGTCTCTACGGTTCTGTCATGCACGAGGGTGAGTTAAGTAAAGCAGAACTCTTACATGTAGTTATTGTCTAAACTGTTCTGTCGAGTGCGGTGTGGACAATAGTATTTAAAAAAAAAACGATTGTGAATATACTGGTAAGGGAGAAGAGGCGGGACACGAAGCTTGAAAATAATGCTGCTCAATGAGATGAAATCAGCTTTCTGTGGAGCAACGGAATAGGAATAAAAATTCTGGTCAACTTATGGGAGAGTGTAGGAAAGAGCGCCCTCCCACTACAGCCTGAAGACCGCCATTACTAGGCTGGCCGTGTCTCATGGTGATCTTTTTATCTATGTATTATATTTTTATCTAGGGCGGAAAATTACCGTTTTATGGGTTTCAGTTGAGAAATATGGATCAGTCTCAAAATCGCTGTGTAGTTTACGTTGTATTTTGCGTGAAGAAATCTGTATTTGATTTGTTGATTGTTTAAATTATATATAATTGGAATGAATCACACCGTAATCCAAGACTGAAGGTTTAATTGGTTGCTATTTCTTTGTTTATCTAACACTTTTTGTTCAGTTTCACAGCCAAAGATCTCTTCTACTTTATTACATGGTCCCAAAGAAACGTTCAGAATTTATTTTTGAATCAGTGCACTCACTTTTCTTCTCACCTCTTGGTTTGAAAACAGGAGAATATTAAACATATTGAAATTGAAATGTCATTTCTTCGCATGAAGTCATCAGAGATCTTAGGAGAAAAAAAAAACAAGAAAAAAATAAAAATATGTTCGATGTATAGTGTATCACAGATGTTGGATAAGTATAAGCCAGTTAATTTTTTCCTGGTGAGGAAAAAGCATTTTGTAGGGTTAGTAGAGATATTTTCATTCTACCTATAAATATAAGCCTTTTGGTTTGTTTGTTGTTGTTGTTTTTTTATTTTTATCTTTTATTTTTGTTTGTTTGTTTGTTTGTTTTTTTAAGAAAAAAAAGCCATAATTATGACTATTTACCGCATTATATATCACGATAAGCTGTAGTTTTCTTTTAAGAACTAGTTCGCAGACTGCTTTGGAAAGTTACTCTTAAAAGATTTGATATAATAACCCTTTTGTATCCAAATTAATCAAAGGTGTATGTTCACCAAAAAAGTTCTCAAATCATCTAGGGAAAAAAATTATCCTATGGAACCCGAAACGTAATGCAACTTTAAATAAGTTGGGAGTCAAAAAGTAAAAACGGCAAATACAAATATTCGTTCATTATCACTGAATACACTTACTTGTGATCGAGATTTTGCGTAGTCTGTGGATATTTCTCAGGTTTCGCAGGAAAGGCTTACGGGCCCTGAGCTAGGCTACGACGTTATATCTTTAACCTGACCCACATCAATTGCAGCGGTACGTAGCATAATAGCTTTTCGCAAACAGGCTAGCCCTCCTAACTTAACTGTTATGTAAGGGTTACATGATGACTACCAGCGATGCTCTAAAGCTACCGGTACTGAGTACTAGCCTGGACCAGGTGCAAGCGCGCTGTGGAGAGAGTGTTTTCACTGCATGCTCACACAGTTACATTACATAACAATCACATGATCCGAGACAATTTTACCAGCAGCAGCAGATTTCACTGGTCTAAACAGCTGACCAGACTGACCAAGGTTGCGGCTTTCGATGTAAACAACGCAGGCCGATTTGCACACGTCACTAAGGAAACCACATGTTTGTTACGTTATGACTCATGTTTACGGTACGTAACTCAATCTGCGAAACATGGCTATTATTTTCAAGTGTTCCGTCCCTCTCTCTCCCACAGGACAGCTTTGTATCGTGATGGAGTATGCTGAGCTGGGTGATCTGCTGACCTACTTACGGACGGATGTTTCGTCACCGACGCAGTATGTCCGCGTCGCCAGTAATGGGCGCTTTATCGAGCAGACGACACCGGAAGTTCAAGACAACGCGTTGCTGATGATGTTTGCGTGGCAGATTTGTAAAGGGATGAGGCATTTGGAGATGCATAGGGTGAGGCATTCAAGATCTGGGGGAAACGGATTGTTTGGAGGAGAATGTTGCGACTTCATTCATGTCCGAAATGCAAGCAATTAAATGATGTTTAATTAAATACTATGTTACTGCTTTTCAACTCAAATTTACCGATGTATGTAAGCAAGCTCTCTTTCCTGGACATTTTGAGGTGTAGATTTAAGTGCGAAAGTTGATTTAAAAAACCAAAAACACTTAAACCTAACACACTTTTTTTTTCACTTTTCCCACATGGCAAAACTAATCGAAAATCTCAGGAGGGTTCACACAACATTCATCTAGGTCTACACTCTAAAAATTTATACCGTTTTTAGATCCGTCTTTCATGTCTTTCCTTTTTGTTCGTTTGTTTCCCCAGTACATCCATCGAGACCTGGCAGCCCGCAATTGTCTATTAACTCGCGGTCCTGTGGCCAAAGTCTCAGATTTTGGTCTCTCCAAGGACGCATATGAGTTGGGCCATTACAAGCGCGTAAGGAAGGTAACTCTATTTCCCTCACCTTCTACCACAGATTCTTTTTATCAATCTCTCAATCTATCTCTCTAATTCTATCTCTTTCTCTCTCTCTCTCTCTCTCTCTCTCTCTCTCTCTCTCTCTCTCTCTCTCTCTTAATCTCTCTGACACACTCTCACTCTCTCTCTCTTTCGTTCTCTCTTTCACTGTCTCTCTCTTTGTGCCCCTCTTTATCTATCTATATTTTTAAATAATTCCATATAAAAGCAGGCACCATGTTGTTTATTACAACCATGACTGTTAAACTGTACTATAACTCACAAATTCGGAAAAATCAGTTTAATTTTGGTAAGTTAAACAATAACGTCATGCCTAAGTTTCATTCTTTTCGTTACAATTTATGTGAAAGTAAATGATTCATAGAAAATCGGGATGGTTCAAGGAGGCTCTCTTTGTGTATTTGCTAACGTCTAGTTCTACTCTTTCCCCAAAATCTTAGTCTGTTAGTTTAGGCGTTCAAATTCCATTTCCAATGCTTTCCTCTCTGAATGCCGATTTGAATTTGACAGGTTTTAAATTATTGAATGAAGTCGTAAGTCGAAGGACATGTTCTTCATTTCCTGGCCATACGGTCCTTAGGACAACGTCCTAATAGGAAATGCGATTTCGCAAAGAGTTATGTTGTATAGTTGCAAGTCATGAGCTCTACTTTTAAGATGTTGGCGTAGCAAACATTATCGTTTGCAATGATGCACATCGGTGTGAAACTTGAAGTAAAAAAAGGCAAACATAAAAGCCCTCTATGCTATAAAATTATCTAGTTCTGCTTAGATCTTCGAAGTGTTTATGATTGTTGAACAGAACTCACGACTTCCAACAAAGTGGCATAACTCTTTGTGAAAGTGTATTCCCTTATAGCAAGACGTATTTATAACTTTCTACATCTTTTTAGAGAGACTCGGCTATTTCTTGAGACCAAGGATAGTTAATGCTCAACGGGTTTTAAGAGAAATACTCCATTTATCTTTCAAAAAGGCCGTGTTTTGTTTTATTTTTTGTTACGTTTTCTTGTCTTGTTTTTCAGTAATTGCAGAGGCTTTTTGTACACCAGTACAAAGCTGGAAAGCTAAAAAAAAAAAAAAAAAAGAACATGCACGACGTCGAGAGAAATTTAACAATACAAAGCTTCTCAATTATGAAGTGGACTTCCTATTTAAAAGAGCTGTGTTACTAATAATGGTACAAGTTCCTTTGAAGTCGACGGTTTTCTATTTTTTTTTTAAATAAACCAATTATATGCAGGACATCGACTAATTCTTCACGTTTCCCAATCTATTTAAGGATACTTCTAAAAGCTCATTATTTATGACGCCAAGAAAGTACACGCAAAGAGTACTTTACCTATGGATATTGTTACCTGCCCGTTTATATTTTCTTTGCAATGAGAATTTTAAATGAACTTTAAATAGATTAAAAGTCGGCAAAATTAGATATTCTGTTTTGACCGAGATAACACCGGAGTTATATCCCGTGGCTGGCTCCGTATGTAATGATTACATCTCTTCTCAAACTAGCTCCAAGCCCTCCCCCCCTCCCCCTCCCCACTCCTCCCTCTTTCCCGGAGCAACGTGATTTAAGATGTCAATATTAGGAATGCACCATGAAAGAAATCTAGCTGTAGGGCCTAACACTTTCTTCCATATTCGCATTTCATAATATATATATATATATATATATATATATATATATATATATATATATATATATATATATTAAATGCCTCATAATCTTGTTCGTTTTCAATGAAAAATACATGCCAAAATTCTGGGCTTCAACAAGTTCAACTTTTTTTAAAGGTTATTTATATTTAGTTACAAGCAACAGAATCTAGATCTAGATTCCTAGATCTAACTTTGAGTTCTAGGAACATTTCTTTACCGTCATTATGGCGAAGCGTCTAGTTACCAGCATTTGTGGGCGGAGAATGAAACAAAAAATATAATTGACAGAGGTTAAGAGGTTGACTTTACATATAATTAGGACACGCAGATGTCCCAATGGAGCAAAAACTTCAGTTTTTCTGTCCTTTTTGTTTTTTTGCGGTCGTCCGACATATTAGTTTTGGTCACAACAAACTTCCTTTCCATGGCAATAAGCGTAAAAAGGGCACCCTATCAGCATTTTTCCTGGCCTGCATATAAAAATTTACAACTTACGTGGTAATTTTTCTACTGAGATTTAAGCCAAAAAAAATGTTCAAGTCTCTCAATACATGAAAATGGAGAAACTAACCACAGTTTTAGTTAAAGTCCGGCCTGAAATCGGCACCTCACCGCTATGGACTGAGGCCGTAACAGATCACTCAAACTGCCATCTTTCATTACCATAATTTAAAAATAAATCCCTAAAATAGTATGAGACATCCATAAACTTACTCTGTAAGTGTATTTAAATACAGTACTCAAAAATAAAAGGATGCACCTGATGCCAAATCTTTCCATACATTTCTAGGTTTTAGATCTAGACTTAGAGCTAGCTAGAGCTAATGCGTCTGATTAAAACGCCCGAGGCAGTGACTATAGTTATGCCTTTTACATAAGACTGCTAGTGCTGGATATAGAACTAGAGATTTACAAAGTATATTCTTAATATAATAATCATTTAGCCAGCCTAGCCTATAGCATTAGAGGCACGATATCGTAGATCTACATCTAGCCTGTGAAAGACAGATCACCCACCTAATTTTCAATAATTATATTGAGATTTTAAAGCGAAAGATAGTTAACTGAAGAGCAGACAAACCCGCACTTTTTAAAGCACATAGATCTAATAGTTTACCAATAGAATTGTATTTATATAATTTGACTCCAAACCCTTTTTTAACTTATGAGCCATGGAACAGAAGTAAAGAGCTTTGTTATAATTGCAGATATCGGCCAGCTCATCCTATGCTTTAAAATTGTATTTTTTTTTAATGAATTTGATATGCTGAATAGGAACATGAAGGTTTTATTCGTCGCAAATAAATACTTTTCAAGATATAACATTTTTGTGTTGCTCTAATCTCCCATTAAATTACAAGTTTCGATTTCGTCGGGAAATATTCAATTGCGAAGCCCGACGTGAGGTGGGCCAGTATCTGCAACATTACCAAAGCTTTTAATGAAAGATATAGGAAAAGAAAATCTGTTCGGCATCTCAAAAAAATTAATTTTCGAAAAAAGAAAAATTGAACAAAATAAAACCAGCAAGCACCAACACACACACCCACAATGATCTCATTTCTTATTTATTTTCACCTTGTAGGCAGTAAAGCTTAAAAAAATTCCGGAAATATTCCAAACTGTGGAATGATTATGAAAATAAATAATAATCAATTTGCAAGAAACTTTTCATGACAATTATTATTCCACCAGAACACCATTGTTTACAACATAGGATAAATAGAGTTTCCACCTTCTTTGACCAAAACAGTTATGGCAGCATCGGAAAATAATCCGAAAATGCACGGGACATCCCGAAGTGCCTGTGTGTGTATCTGTACGTTCCTTAATTTGTGGTTGACTCAGTCTAAAGGCCTTTGACCTACATACGCGAGGATCCACCCCGTAAAGCCTCTCGTTATTTTAAACTCTTTGGTTTTATACCGGCATCATTAAATTAAGTCCTTTGAAAGTCAGCAGCGAGTGTTTGTAGGGGAAAAAAATAACAGAATGTTAAGAATTCCTGTTCGTCGACCTGACAAAGTACGGGTCTAGAATCATGACAAATTTGTCAAGGAAGTTATTTAGAATCCTCAACGGCCTTTTCATTATCTTAGTTTCACGGTTTCATCATAATAATAAATTGCACGGATGTTTTTTAAGGGAAAGCTAAGATATATGAGAATTTAATGATATGAACACGTGTCCCTATTACGAGAACCATAATTTTAAGTTCATCCTCTATGAAAAACGAAACAAAACAAAAGACATGCAAAATAAGTGAAAGCAAAGTCTTGCAAGAAATAATATGGACACAATGAGTAAAGAAAGGACATTGTGTCCCTTTCACTTTTGAGAATCATAATTTTAAGTTCATCCTCTATGAAAAACAAAACAAAACAAAAGACATGCAAAACAAGTGAAAGCAAAGTCTTGCAAGAAATAATATGGACACAATGAGTAAAGAAAGGACATTGTGTCCCTTTCACTTTTGAGAATCATAATTTTAAGTTCGTCTTCACTGGTTCTGAAACGTTCTGTAATTATCGTGAAAAAATAATGTGTTTTGTGACAGACTATCAGGGAAGCTGAAGAAACAAACGAGCATACTTTAAAGACAAAATTTAAATGTTTTATGAGGATGATATCTGTTCTTGTTTAAAGTATAACCGGGAAAAAAACGGTTTAACCAAAAAAAATAAATATCTTAATTTGTATATTGTGTAATATGCTTTTTATAATTATTCTCCAAGGCATTTTTTTTCTGTTTTTATTTCTTACAAACGTCTGTGCATAATCTGTCACGCAATTGAAAAGGATATTTCTAAGCTGTTATTACTTTTTCCCCTTTAAATTTTGTTCTCTAAACGGTTCGAAAAATCTAATTTGATTTGCGCAGTCAAAATTCAGATTTGGACAGATAATTTTTTTAGGTAATGTTAAAATCAAATTTTAAAGGATAAAAAGGTTTTCTCATTTATTTTCATTTCGCATAGTTTTCAATTAAAAATATATGTGTTTATTGCGGACAAACAATTACTCAAGAACTTTTGTGAAAATAGTACCGTACAAGAAAAAATGGTAAACTTAATTTCATATTACTCAATAGAGCAGGAACTTTAAAAAAATTGCAACGTCGTTAGCATTTTTTGATCGCCTCTCTTATAACTAAACATAAAGTCATTTTTACTAGAAAAATAACTCTATGAATTTATTTAATTCAGTTTTCATTTATTTATTTATTTTTTTTTTTTTTAGAAGAAAGTCGCAAATGATTTTGAAGCTTCTTGAGAGTATCTTTTAAACCAATAATTCTTGTTTGTTTGTTTGTTTCTTGTGTGACATTTTGTTTGATTTTCTTTACCTTCCAGTGTTCTAGTATTCATTTTTCTTGACACACCTATGGTAGGTGAATTTTTTAAATGGTTTTCTTTACTGTGGAGCCTTATCAAAACCATCATAAATATTGCCATTATACTAAACCATAGAATTTTCCTATCTCAGGATCGAGTGCCTTTCAAATGGTTGAGCCCTGAGGCCCTGCTCTGGGGACAATACAGCTCCAAGAGCGATGTGTGGGCTTTTGGTATCCTGCTGTGGGAGCTGTACACCTTTGGTGGGACTCCATACCCTCAAGTTACCACAGGTAATGCAGGGAAAGACATGGTTGCTAGAAATAGTTGCTTGTTAACCTACACTGTTGATGAGACTCCATACCCTCAAGTTACCACAGGTAATGCAGGGAAAGACATGGTTGCTAGAAATAGTTGCTTGTTAACTGTACACTGTTGATGAGACTCCATACCCTCAAGTTATCAACTGTACAGCTTTGGTGGGACTCCATACCCTCAAGTTACCACAGGTAATGCAGGGAAAGACATGGTTGCTAGAAATAGTTGCTTGTTAACTGTACACTGTTGATGAGACTCCATACCCTCAAGTTACCACAGGTAAGGCAAGAAAAGAAATAGTACTGTTGTTTATCAACAGTACACCTTTGGTGGACTCCATACCGAAAAGAAATAGTTGTTTATCAACTGTACACCTTTGGTGGGACTCCATACCGAAAAGAAATAATTGTTTATCAACTTTACACTTTTAGTGGGACTCCATACCGCAAAGAAATAGTTGTCTCAAGTTACGACAGGTAATACAGGAAAAGAAATAGTTGTCTCAAGTTACGACAGGTAATACAGGAAAAGAAATAGTTGTCTCAAGTTACGACAGGTAATACAGGAAAAGAAATAGTTGTCTCAAGTTACGACAGGTAATACAGGAAAAGAAATAGTTGTCTCAAGTTACGACAGGTAATACAGGAAAAGAAATAGTTGTCTCAAGTTACGACAGGTAAAACAGGAAAAGAAATAGTTGTCTCAAGTTACGACAGGTAAAACAGGAAAAGAAATAGTTGTCTCAAGTTACGACAGGTAATACAGGAAAAGAAATAGTTGCCTGTTTGTTGTACCTTTGCTATGTAACTGATTCCTGGGTGGTAAGATGGTGTGACAGGTAGAAGAAAGCAGTTTTTTCTCCGCTTTTTCAAGGATAATGAATGGGTGCTAAATAGGTGCGTTGCCTGATCGGTCGATTGATGAAAACAGCCCGTCCTCGTGCTCAAACTCATTTGTCATAATTAAGGATAATATGGGATTCTCGTGGATTGGGATTGTCCAGCGGTTAAATTGATGTGAACCGGATTAAGAAACAGCTTAGCTATGGTCTTTAGAATATGACAATACTACCCGTTTTTTTTTGAGGCAGGGAGAGATTGTAAAGGGGTTTAAGGGAGATTGTTGGGAAGTAGAGGGTAAAGGGCTCAGACAGGAGTGAGAAAAAGAAAGGTGGGAGCAAAGACTCATAGAAAGACTAGTTGTTCAACAAATAGACATAGTTCACGCAAAATTGAACACGACTTTTCTTAAAACGAAAATACCTAGAAAGCCTATCTCAAGAGATAACAGAAACATTAACGGTAACCAGACACGAGGGTACAAACAATGGGATGTGGAAATAGAGAGAATCTTTACTGAATTCCGAGTATAATGCATTAAACCGAATATTATTGTACTGGTTAAAGCGGAATAACGACAGCAACCGGCTTACTGGGTCTGCGAGAATACACCGAGATGAGGGATCAGACTGAAAACAGTTCTCTTTATCCTAAAAGAGAGATAGAAAGGAGTGGTATTGTAAATAGGGACGAAGACGGGGTGCTTTAGAGGAAAAAAAAGTCTCGTTTTCACCGTCTCCCTATTGCTCCCTCTCTCTGTCTCTTTATCTCTTTCTTTCTCTCTTTCTTTTCTCTCTCTCTCTCTCTCTCTCTCTCTCTCTCTCTCTCTCTCTCTCTCTCTCTCTCTCTCTCTCTCTCTCTCTCTCTCTCTCTCTCTCTCTCTCTCTCTCTCTCTCTCTCTCTCTCTCTCTCTCTCTCTCTCTCTCTCTCTCTCTCTCTCTCTCTCTCTCTCTTTCTTTTTCTTCTTTTTCTTCTTCTCACTGCTCTCGTTTTCACTCTCTCTTTTGAACGTTCATGCTTTGTCATAAAGTGTAGAGAAATAGTAATTTTATACCGTTCATTTTAATACGTTTCTTTTAATTTATTTCTTTTGAGTCAGGCTTTATCAGAAATAAAAACAATTAAAAAAAAACCCCAACAATTTCTATTTTCTTTCATCCAGAGCAGCTTAGAGAATTCCATGAGAGTGGATACAGGTTGTCCAGGCCCCCGGCATGCCCTGAGCAGCTGTGAGTTCATCTCAAGGGTTTTTTGTTTGTTTGTTATTGGTTTTTTCTTTGGGTTTATAGGGTGGGGGGAGAGGGGGCGAGGGTTTCGTGGTTGTTGTTTTTTTATTCATCATTATCCCAATCCTTTAACCTTTTAAGGGTTAAACCTTTTTCATTCGCTTCTTGGGTCCTTTAAAAATACCGCCCAAATGCTATTTTTTTTTTTTTTTTTTTTTTTGTTTCTCAGATTTAACTCATCTACAATACTTGTGTTATGGCGTGATGCACGTGGCTTGAAATACGATTTTATTTGAAAATAGCAGTTCCATGCACAGTTGACTGAATAAAAGGGTGACGCCTGGTGGGTTTTTTGATGAAAATTTCTCCCGTACTGACATACACTCAGGTAGCCCCGAGACCAGATAAATGAGCCCAAAGGTTTGGTCTTGTTTTCCTCCCACCGCTGGCGAGAGTTCATACCCGCGTCTTTTGTTTTTTGTTTTTTTTTTTAATCCTCAAGGCGATCATTCTACCCTCTTGTTAAAGATGCTTACATCTAATTAGTTCTCTAGACTTATAATTATAATTATGCTTTATGCCATTAAATTATTGAGAGGAATTGGAACTTTTGCACGGAATCCCTTTGCTTTTTTTTTTCATAAACAAAGTTAATATCGGATATATGATATAAAGAAAATGATATACATGTAGAGGAATTTTACTGCTGTATCTCTTTCAGCCTAGTTGTGGCGTATGATGTGTTGAGAGTCTTGTCGATTCTCCTTGTTTCTTTCTCCTTCCATCTCTCTCTCTCTCTTCCCTCTCTCTTTCCCATCTCTCTCTTCCCTCCCTCTCTCTCTCTCTCTCTCTCTCTCTCTCTCTCTCTCTCTCTCTCTCTCTCTCTCTCTCTCTCTCTCTCTCTCTCTCTCTCTCTCTCTCTCTCCTCTCATAATCAAACATTTTTTTCAGTTCATGAACTATAAAACTTTTCTTTAAATAGCAAAAGTTATTTTCAGATTTCTGTTGACAAAATATTCTTATTATGCCTTCCTTTATATGTTTTTCCTCTCATTTTGTTGTTCTTTCGGAACACCGATATTAATTTTTAAAATTTACAATTTTTCACCTGTCTACTATATTTTCTTTTTCATAATTATCCGTTTGCCTTTTTCTTTTCTGAATCTTTTCTCAATAACGTTCGCTTTAAGTCAATGTTCCATTAAAACCTATATCTTCTCTCTCTCTCTCTCTCTCTCTCTCTCTCTCTCTCTCTCTCTCTCTCTCTTTCTTTCTCTCACACTCAATCTCTCGTTCTCTCTTACGTTTGGATTAACTTCAGACTATGAGCAAACAAAAGTCGATCATGTTGTTGACAAAACTTTTTTTTTTCCCCTATGTATCCGTGCTATTCTTCATCACCCACTTAGGAAAGCAACGAACTCGTTCAATTATTTAAACTTTAACACTCCAGCTTCGTACTCCAGCTCAGCATCGTTAAGGCAACCTACTGACTCTCTTCCCAGGTACCGCATCATGAGGTGTTGCTGGCGGGATGACGCCCGGCAGAGACCATCGTTCAAACAGCTGGAGCAAACTTTAGACGTTCTGATCCAGAGAACTAAGGGCCGGGTGAGAGACAGAACCGAAGTTTGTTTGTTGTTTTATTTAAAGCACATGTTGGACATCTATACTCTGTGATTAGAGTTTAAAATTTGCTTTGTAACTAAGTAACTATTTAACTCACAAACACACTTATTTAGGCGCCAGACACCGGGGAAAGTAATATTGACCACCTTTGAAAACAGTAGTAATAATCTTATGGGCGAAAGGTTGGAATGAGAATGTGTGTGGGTGTGTTAAGGAGAGAGAGAAAGAGAGAGAGAGAGAGAGAGAGAGAGAGAGAGAGAGAGAGAGAGAGAGAGAGAGAGAGAGAGAGAGAGAGAGAGAGAGAGAGAGAGAGAGAGAGAGAGAGACGCAGACACACATACACAGTCAGAATCTAAATGGAACAGCACATACACAATACTTAGAGTACAACTTGGTCGTAATAAAGGATCCAAAAAGATTCATGCCAATTTGTAGAAAGAATAACTATGTATTTGAAAAAAAAATAAAAAAGCCAAATGGGAATGGGAACACATCTTTGTTCTCGTTAGCTTGTTTTAACAAAAACAGAAAGACAGAGAGAAAGAGAGGGAGAGAGAGAGAAAGAGAGGGAGAGAGAGAGAGAGAGAGAGAGAGAGAGAGAGAGAGAGAGAGAGAGAGAGAGAGAGAGAGAGAGAGAGAGAGAGAATTACAGAGATGCGTAGAGCTGTACTTGTAAAAGGTAAAGATTATGAAAGGCTATGAAACACCATCAGATAAGTTGAAAAGAAAACAACAATTATGGTTCGCAAAAATACTGAAAAATGTTTTTGTCTGAATGGGTGACACGGGTTATCATATGACTATATTCACGCTCTATCGTTAGGTTCCAACTCGCCTCTAAAGCTATTCCTTCAGTTCTCTCAACATTTAGGTCTAGATTGCGAAATACCCAGAGTTCTGGTATGACACAATGCCCCATATTGGTGCTCAAAAAGTATCAAGGTTTAAGATATTTGAGGAAGGGAACATAATACTGTTTTCCTCGTTCATTAGTCTAAGGTTTTGGCGTTTCTCACATCCTAGGTCCATTTTTTTTTTTCTGAAAGAGGCAGGATGGAATTATCGAGTTCGATGTTGCCTAATGTAGAATTTCGCTTTCGGTTTCCGTTACAAATGATTCGGGCTAATCATATGGGTTTAAAGTAACACTTTATTACAAAACACAGTTCTTCAGTTACTTATGTTGTGAGGTAAAACAAGTAATGATTGAAAGAGAAAAGTGGGTGGGTGGGTGTGTTAAGAAAGTTGATATTTTGTTAATTTATCATGTCACTATTCATTGGTCAACTTGTAAAAAGCAATAGTCATGTCAATATTTGATTTTAGCCTTCACCATTTAATTTACCTGGCAACTCGTTAGCATTATTATTACTAAGTTCACAGGTTTCTTTGAAATGTATTATGTCTCATACGAACAAAACGGTTTCCAATATCTTGGATTCCTATCAGTTTGCTTGTAAAGCAGAAAAAGTGTATATGAAGAGTTGTACGATTTTAGGTAATATTTTATGCTCACTTAGATCAACCTGGGACAAATAAGCTTCTTTTGTTTTATGACGTTTCCAGCGCATTCAACACCATACAACTCCAATTATTGTGTGAGAAACTACATAATGAAAAAACGGATTTTACCCATCTTTTATTCTTCGGTACTCGATTATCTTACTTCTAAGCCACAGTTTGTTAGATTGTGCTCCATATTAGTACTATCAAAAATAATTGCTAAGCTCCATATTAGTACTATCAAAAATAATTGCTAAGGTTCTATAAGAAACACTCTGATCAGTTTTTCAACTAGTACTATAATGCACATCTGCGCATGGTGAATAGATATATAATGGACAAATACGAAGACGACACTAACAGGACTGATTACAAAATGATCAAGATCTGAACTTGGAGAAGAAATAAATTTTTTCGTCTATTGGTGTGACAGAAACCATCTAGTCTGATATTAATTGAACTAAAGAAAAGTTGGTTCATTTTCGTAGACAAGAGAATAATCCTGAAGCTATAATAAATAAAGAAAAAAAAAGTAAAACGAGTGGAAACTTATGAATTCTTTGCCTTTTTCTAGACAGAAAACTTACAAGGAAAAATAACACTGATATAATTGTTAGTAAAGTTAAATCAATATAAAATGGTTGAAAAAAAAACTCAGATCTTTTAACATCAATCTGAATCTTCTTTAAATATTTTATTCTTCAGACCCACTAGTTCCTTATCGAACGGCAAATAAAACGAATGAAATAAAAGTAAGATCCCACGCATACAGGAATATAACTGCAGTCAAATAGAGCTTAGCACCTGTAGATACAGAACACTAAAGATCAGTACTGTTGTACTATCAAAACTCTCTCTACCAAAATCAATTACACTTTTTAATGGTAAATGTAAAAGGATAATTACGGAACGATATATAAATGAATACCACTTCTACGCCTAGAGAAAACTGTCTTTTCCAGATGACATTCGTAGTACTTCACATTACATTATTATTATTATTATTATTATTATTATTATTATTATTATTATTATTATTATTATTATTATTATTATTATTATTATTATTATTATTATTATTATTATTATTATTTATAGTAGTAGTAGTAGTAGTAGTAGTAGTAGTAGTAGTAGTAGTAGTAGTAGTAGTAGTAGTAGTAGTAGTAGTAGTAGTAGTAGTAGTAGTAGTAGTAGTAGTAGTAGTAGTAGTAGTAGTAGTAGTAGTAGTAGTGGTAGTAGTAGTAGTGGTAGTAGTAGTAGTAGGTAGTAGTAGTAGTAGTAGTGGTGGTGGTGGTAGTAGTAGTAGTAGTAGAAGTAGTAGTAATAGTAGTGGTAGTGGTAGTGGTAGTGGTAGTAGTAGTAATGGTAGTGGTAGTAGTAGTGGTAGTAGTAGTGGTAGTAGTAGTAGTAGTAGTAGTAGTAGTAGTGGTGGTGGTGGTAGTAGTAGTAGTAGTAGTAGTAGTAGTAGTAGTAGTAGTAGTAGTAGTAGTAGTAGTAGTAGTGATGGTGGTGGTGGTGGTGGTGATGGTGGGAGTAGTTGCAGTAGTATTGATTGGAATGGGGAAGTGACTAACTCTTCATTTACTTGTACATAGCGGAGTACTTCGCTCCTTGTAACATCATCATGTGACTACCAATATTCAAGTTTGGGAAGAAGGCATTCAATTGAAGATTGTCTTGCATTAAAAAAGGGAGAAAATGTGTTTGTCAACTAGGATTGTTAAATTATTTTGTTGTCATCGATTGCCATTTTGGGTTGCTTTTTTTCTTGTTGCTGTTGTTGTTTAAGCTTTTTATATCATCATCCTCATTTCCCTTTGATTCCTTCCATAATTCCACAGGAATATCTTGAACTAAACCCGCACATCCGACATTCTACCCTCTCCTTCACGACCGAGGATATGGACGATAAGATGACGTCAGTAGATTTCGTGCGACGTCACAGACGTCAAGTGACTTACGAGAATCAGAATGACGTGGAACACGTTCACATCAACTACACAAGTATTGGACACGTCACAGTGGACATGGTGCCTAGCCAGTCTTTCCCAACTTCAATGGGCGGTTCCGAATCTGAGACACATTCCGAACTGAACAGCAAAAGTACGGTTACGTCCGGATTTCAGAGCATGAGTTCGGCGCAAACTAAGTGATTGAGGCACAGAGCAAACTTGTGGTTGGTTAACTTTCAGAGTTGGCTCATTTGACTCTCGAATCATAATTGGATGCTGCTGCTGAAATTTGAAACTAGTTGCCTATACTTTGTTTTTTTTAAACCTTTGATTTGAAAAGGTAAAAAAACTTATTTCGTGTGATCTAATCTAGTTATAATTAGCCTAACAGGCGTTGCAGTTGTATGCCAGTAGTAGTAGGGACAAGAAGATTAAGGGAAAACTTGACAAGTTTGGAGAGAAATAAAAGCTGGGTCAGTTTTGGATTTCCTACGTTTAAGGATGGGTTATAAGGGTAGAAGTGAGAGCTAGAGAGAGAGAGAGAGAGAGAGAGAGAGAGAGAGAGAGAGAGAGAGAGAGAGAATGTGTGTGTGTGAGAGAGAGAATGTTTGTGTATGTGTGTGTGTGTGAGAGAGAGAGAGAGATTTTTAATTTGAAAAAAAAGGGGGGGGGGGGGTGCGGTATTCAGTTTCGGAATATTTTTTTTTTCTTTTTCAAAATGCTCTAACACTCCAACTTTATTAAGCAATGAACATGATAAGATTAATTTTGATATCCAGTGGCAATGTATACACGGCAGAAAACTGAGAATAACTATCCACACTGTGTGTAGAGGAACAACTTTATCATCATTTATTCCAGCCCAAGCAACATCAACATGAAACATCAATTGCAAGGATATCATGCTCATATTGTTGTCGTTCTGGTTGGTCATTTTAGAGATAAGACATAAAAACAATCAGAGAAAGAAAAGAAAGGAAACCAAGTCGTTTAGGAAAATGTCAGGATTTACTTCCCTTACGCGACTTCACCTATATTTAACGAAACTCGATCAGTTTTTTCTTCTAAATTACAAACATACATCCACTGCATTCAAAAATAATTAAAATTGACTTCTTTTTTTTTTAAATACAGGGGTCATTTTATAAGGCAATGACTTTATAAGGGTAATGATAATTTTATTAGAAGGAAAGTTATCAAATTTGTCAAAATCCGAAAGCCTTTTTACTATAATTATTCATCGTGTAACTACAAATAAATAAGCAGTTATGTATGCAAGGTACTGTCCCTCTAGGCTCTCTTTGTTCGAATCTCGATAGTCTTATGGTGAGTGTTCAGAATGATCTATAAATAGAATGGGAACGTACAGAATTGTTTATATACCCATATTGATGTCTGCTTATCTCCCTCGCAAGATTTAACGAAATACTAAAAGAGTAGCTAGATTGCTGTGGGAGATTTTATTGTGTAATTGTTTTTTTTTTTTTTTTTAGTTATCTACAAAGAAATGGCCATAAATTAGAAAATAAATGATTTTCAAGAAGGACCGTGATACGATTTTGAATTTGATAAATCGTATTACATACATTTGGATTTCTATTTTTTTTTTTTTTAATTCTATATATATAGACGCTGGATCGATTCGGTTAAGAATCGAACTGAATGGATGAAATTTTCAGAGTCATGAATTCGGCAGCAGTATTTATTTGTTTCTGAAAGATTAATCAGTCTATATTAAAGGCCTTTGTATTTACATACATGCAAATTATTATATATTTTCCAGTGGATAGTGAATTTACGATGGTTGAATGACGTGACTTTTTCCCCCAAATAGCTGGGGATTTTCCCTTTATACAGCAAAAGTTTTCTTCTACGTTTAAATTTTTTTTTCCGTAGGTCTTTACAGATTTATATATACAATAAATTGTATACTTGGTCATGTTTTTTCAGTGCTGATTATTTCATTGTTTTGTAAGTGGTGAAGATATGATAAACATTTTAGACATTTTGGTCTCCTTTTGCCAAATGTACAGCATATAAATGAGTTTGACGTGCACGCTATCACGTATATCCTCTTTGAAACGAAAAAAGAAGAAAAAGAGAAAATGTGTGATCTAAAAAATGTAATTACAATGGTTTATCACATTAAATTTCAATTAAAAAAAAACTATCTCCTAATTAAAATTTAAAAGCCTCTATGCCTCTTTCTTCAGGCTCATATGTATATTATGAGACTCATATGAAAGCTATTTTTTTATATAGCCAAACAGATTTTACACTTTAATGAGAACAACATTTCACTATTGCTTTAAGGTACCTTTTATGGCAATTCATTTTAACACAACCCCCCCCCCCCCCCAAAAAAAAAAAAAAAAAAAAAAATCGCAAAAAAAAATTTCTAAACAATATTTGAAAAAAAGGCAGATGTTTTCTAAAATATTCATCCAAGAATAAAAAATTTAGTTGGACTTGTTTGTCGTTCAGTTTGTAGCACCTCAAATTCATTCCTTAAAAAATCAAAGCTCATTATTGCATCAATTCACAGAGTGTTTTGATCTTTTCTTGTCTTGACTTTGTCTTTTGTTTATATAGGCCTATTTTTCATTACAAAACTGAGTAAGAAACGCAATGAATGACACAGTGTGTCGAGCACGTTCTTAAAGAGTGGATTATTTTAGTTCTTCCTAGTTCTTTAAGGAGCATCTGTACCTGTGAGTTTAGAACGACCTGCCTGATATTCGCAGGACCTTCTTCGCGTCGGTGTGACTGAGCCCCACATCCTACGGGGGCTTAAATCTAAAGCGTAAAACTCCCGAGATCACCGTGTTGTAAACGGGCTACATCAAACAAACCAATTCTTTCTTATAATAAAATATTTCTTCAACTGGCTGCAGCGACTTCACCATCTTGCCATTGAAGTCTGGTACGACTTTAAAGGTAACAGAGAATGATGTTGCTCCCAACAATGTGTGTTTCTGTGGTGTCACTGAAATGTCCATTAATTATGGTATGCAGGCCATCCCAATAAAATAAACAGATTACTATCAACAACAATATATTTCTATTATCAATGATCTTGTTACTATCCCCATCCTCCGCGGTGCTATCATATCAGGACTATCCACTCATATTGTCTTCACTATCCCTTCCCAATCGTCATAGATTTCTCTCTCTCTCTCTCTCTCTCTCTCTCTCTCTCTCTCTCTCTCTCTCTATCTATCTATCTATCTATCTATCTTCCTATCTTTTTTTTTAATATCATAACTACATTTATCAACGTATGCCATTCATCCAATTCCAAGCGCCCCACTCCTGTCTTTCATAAACATAAATACTAGTGTTCCATTCACCTCGCCCTCCCCTTCCTCCTTTCCCCGCTGTTTAGTCATCACTGGTTTAATATATATATAAAATATATGTATACGTATCGATGCACATGCTGCCACCCCTCACTCCTCTTCTTATAAAAACACAGCTGACCACACTATCCACGTTATGGCGATACGTATGTAATACTAATATTCTATTTTGTTTCACCGTTGTGTCTGTTTGACCCTACCAGTCTGGTCACTGAAGTAGAATTATTGGCGTATAAAGTATTATAAACTTTGACTTGTGTTTTATCGTGCCTTTCTGATGCTGTTTGCTATTATTTTTCTTCACACAGTTGATGATAAGAATATAAAATGTGTGGTTTTTTTTTTTTTTTAAATTTTAGTGTTCAACTTTGAAGAAACATTTTGAAACACCCCCCCCTCCCTTTGAAATGTAAGAATGTATCCCAAATAACTTATTTGTTTCTTCGGTTTGCTTATGAAGCTAGGTCTATGTGTAAATAAATTAAAACTGCCTTTTGTGTCAGCAGGATTTGCAGCAAACATGATGAGTATTATTTCCCTATTTTTTTTTTTTTACTAACTTCAAAATTCCTAGTTGTATTAATGCTGCCTTATGCAGAAGTGCCTATCAAACTATGATACAAGCCCTCACTGGCTGGTCGTCTTAGGTAAGCTCTAAATACATTCAGAAAGAGGTGGGGATCCAATGCAATAAAAAATGATAATGAAAATCAAAGTCTCCAGAGGACACGTCAAGCTATATGTTATGTTATGTCTGTCAGAAAAAATGATATTCAAGCTTACTTTCATTTCAACAACAAATGTTTTAAATAAAAAAAAAAAAAAAATTTCGTGAGTTAATGCTTTGATTGGAAGTTTTTGAAATATTTCTCCAACAAAGTTCTGATATTCTTAAATTCGCTTAATTATTGACAATTTTTGCATTAAGATTGTTGTGATTATGACATTCAAGATTACATAATTTTTTTGTTAACTTCTCCTTCATTGTTTGTTAACCCTAATGACTCCATTAAATTTTAAGGATAAATTGTCTTGTATTTATGTGACCTTTTACCTTATTAGCTTCTCGAAATCTTAATTGAATTTGAATTGAGTTTCTGTCGAGCCACAGGACTGGCTAAATGGATTCCACCACCAGATATTCAGCCTAGGATTGAACTCAGGACTTGCTTATTGCCAGACAAGCTCACTACCATCTGAGATACCTGGCCCTCTTAATGAAATGATGAAAGCATCATAAATTCACATCCACATTTCTGATTTATTTCTTTGCCTGAAAGAGAAAGCTATTGTTTTGAATTGCTGATCTCTTGAGTGCCCTTCCACTGCTGTTTGATTAACTTTGAACAGACCAGCAATAAACGTTCCATTAATGCCTTTTTTTTAGATTTGAATATTGAGTAGCCTTGTTACTTGTTTGCATATTAATAAGTTTTCGATTTTCATGTATATTTGAGTCAATGACCAAGACAAAAACTCTTGCTTAAAATTATGATTTTACCTTCAGTCTACTTGGCAATTCAGCGTATGATAGAAGAAAAATCTCTACAACTCTCTTACAGTATTACTTTGTTCTTCATAAATCTACAATTCATTTTACTATACCCCTGTTTCATTAAGATAAAATGAATGACAAAACAAAACCTAACCTGGTACTCCCTGAATTGTAAATTTTTAACTGCTGAAGACATGGGTATACATAAACAAAAAATTGAAAGCAAAAGAGTACAGTATGTACCTCTCAATTTTAAGAATAGTTCATGTTCTGTGTTATTAAATATATTAGAAATCTCAACTGAACAAGTAAATAGTGGGTGATCTGGCACAAAACCCTAGCAAAGGGATATGATCCAGTATCTGACATTGTTAACATGAATTTTTTTTTCCTTTGTGTCATGAAAATGTTCTTATCGAAAAAAATTTGTTTCTATTCATGTGAATTGCATCTATGTGAATATTTCAACCTTAATCAAAATACGATACTTTGTAAAAATTGGAAAACAATAAATGTTTGAATCCATTCCAATTCTTCAAGCCTGTTCATTTTTTTTTACACCTAGTAAGTTTTCGTGAAAATCTCATAGGGAGACAAAATCTATACCTGCATGATCTTTACTGTTTCTACAAATTATTTCCATAAGTATATATAAATATAATAGAAAATTTTCAACAAAAAAAGTTGTAAATGTTATTACTGCAGAAAAAAACCAATTCGGTACAGTGTAAAACTGTAATATACACCACAACTTATTGATTCAATTTGAACAGTTCTTGACTTTGTGCAGTTTATTATGTATTTTTTTCAATGTCAGAGGTCTATTTGTGAAACACTGCTTCTTGAATAATTCCACAGGGTAGCACTTCTATCTTCTGCCAGTCTTTGTGCTTAACTTCTATGTCTTGCTCCCTCCGTCTGTACGACCCTTCTCTTCCTCTTTTGCCCTCTACTTTTGCTTCTAAAATGTGCTTTTTATCTTACTTGGAAACATACTATTTAGTGCAGGAGTGTTTAAAGAAAAATGTGGGGCCAAACTGACTATTTTTCAAATCACTAAGAAAAGGGAGAGAAGATGTGGGGGGTTGCTCAATGGGCTTAGACTAGAGGCAAAGAATAAAAGTTCCAGGAGGCCATTTAATTTAACTTGATATACCGAGACAAACCGATCAGTGAAGGAAATATATTCTTGGAAGGAGTGCTGAGAATAGGGAATTTTTCTTTACATTGCTATTGGTAAGGTTGAATTTCAGTATAGTTATATGTACTGAATAACTGTTAACATAAACATTTTTTAGGTTTTTAGTTCAATTTCTTGCTTAAGCCAATCATTTCATTGACATACGTAATAAAACAAGAAAAATATGGTTATTTGACAACTAAAGTAAAATTTTACAACTTAAATATAATCAGAAAGAGAATACATCACTGGGGAAAATCAAAATACATGTGTTCTTTTTTTTTTCCCTGTCACTCGAAATAATACTGCTTTAGAGAGGGTTTTCCAGATTTCCATTTCAAACATGTCTCTCGCAGGGATCCAAGTTTCTTTTAATCATACCGGACTTCATTTTATGAACATTATCATAACAAATTAACCCAATCACATTTTCCGTGCTTTTCTTTATTATATAACCTTCATACACCTCTGAGTTGAAGACATAATTATGTACAAAACAAAATCAGAGCCAACAACAAATGCTGATAATAAATCATGATATTTATGGTCTTGATTTGATAATCTGTTATTAAAATGAATTAAAAAAAGAGGAAAAAGAGTGTAGGATAAAATCACAGTCTACTTTAAGAACATTTAAACATGATATGACTAAAGATACTATATAGTGTTATTTCATAAAGTTAAGGAACATTTTTACTGCTCATTTTAACAAGTTCCTAAACGTAAAAAGTTTCCAAAAGATTCGATACAAGATAATTGGGGGTCATTGAATTTTTAAATCATTTGTAAGAATTTCTTTTGGAATACATCAGCAAGGAGTTGGTCACAGAGAATTCATTTAATTTGATTGAAAGAAATAAAGGTAATTGAACTACAACAAACTATTCCAAGTGTAATTAAAGAAATAATATGTGGAGAACACTGGATACTCAGAAATAAGCAAACTTCAATGTCTACAATATGCTACTCCATTATGTTAAAAGCAATGTTTGTACAAAATAACACAGTCAATATGGGCTTTATTTGACTTTACAAATGAGGCTTTGGACCCTCATGATTTTTTTAGATATTATTTATAGTCCTTTCAAATTATAAGAATTCCTCAAAATATTCACATCCCAAGACAAGTGCAATTTTTTGATGTCTAAAATGAATTTTCCTCTAATTTTTTACAAAATTCAAGTACAAAGCTCTGCCCCTCTTGGTTTCTTTACCATAGGCAAGAATGTTATGAAAATTGAAGATTTCTCAAATAGAATCTATTACTTGCTTCAGCCTATATGTGCTACCTCAGTACCAGTAGCACAAGTTTAAAGCAGAGTCACTCTTCAGCATGAATTTGCTAACAATAACACAAACTTAAAGAAGAGTCCTGCTGAAGCCTGCTTTTCAGAAGTTTTTAAAGGACCTAAAGAAGAAGCAGTACTCTTGCTTACATTTAGTTGATTAATTATTATTTTTTTTTTTAAACATTAAGACTTAGCAATAGACGCTTTCACCGCAAATTCTTCTCTCAAAGTTTGATTTGTGTAGGACTCAAGTGCAATGAAAAGGAGTTGACAATAAACCAGTGCCATAGCCATTTTCACCGTTTAATTTTTAAACACAGGGATTAAAACAATGAGCCTGTTGTTAGTTGCATGGGTAAATACTGAAAAAACAACAACAAATAAACGGAGATCAACAAATGTTGCACAATCACATGTGTAGGGAAAGATTCAGGAAAACATAATAAATGAAGCAATAAACAATAAATGGAAAACTGTTTTCTTTTTTTTAGAGAATCTGTTAAAGTCAGAAATCAAATGAGTATCTCCATATGTTATGTAATTAAATCTATTAAACCCACACATTATCAAATGTACTCCGCATAGTAAAAAAAAATCTCCAGTAAAATGTACATGGTCATAAGGTAGGCTTTCAAGAAAACTCAAGAAATAAATAAAACCACCACATATTCATAATCATATTTTACTTGGCTAAAAGATATAGAAAGAATTGCATATAAAATGTAAGGAAAAAAAAGAAGAAAAAAATCCATTTCTTGGATTCATGTCATACAGTTTCTTTCAGTTTCCATATTTTTCAATAAAATATCTTTAAGACCCTTGGCTAGGGCAGTTCCTATTGCGCCAAATGATGGAAGAGATAGTTAATAGAGGCCAAGCCTGACAACTTAAGTTTAACAAGTTTTAGCAATTCATCTTTGTAATTCCTAATGACAAAAAAAAATTACACTGAGCCCTTTTATCACTTTCCTCTTATCCCTACATGCCCAAGCGGTCATTGTGCAGCAAATAATATTTAAGAAATAAATATTACAGTATAAGCCAAAAATATTATACCTCAGATAAAAAATGTTATAAAATGAAAAGTATGCTACGTTTGAAGAATTACAATAATATTAAATCATAAATAAGAACAATTACTGACCAAAACGGAAAAGTACTAAATTTATTTCCCACAAAGCAAGTTTCTTCCTCTCCTGCTTAACCCTAGAGGGTAGAGCATCCGACTCATTAAACAAAGCATTCAGGCCAGGGTGAGGCTCAGGTCCAATTTGGAAGACCCTAGCTTACGCAAATTGATTCAGGTCACAACTAGAAATATCAAACAATGAAATTCAAGAACTTATTTAGTTTTCATTCCACTATAACATCAGTTACCATGACAGACTTAGCCTATCATACACCTACTGATTGAACAGGGGCAGGAAAGGCCTAAAAGAGTTAGTAGTTTAGGTAGTGCTCAGCAGTAGTTGAGATGAGACTTTAAGTGAAAATAAATGACAAAAAAAATACTTCAATATGTGGAATTAGAACCACTCAAAGAGAACATAGCTTATACCAATACGACGTTATCCTCTCTAGCTTCCTGAGATCTAGATAGCTCTATGAGATTAAACCATATGACTAAACCTGTGTTTCTTTCCAATTGATTCCTCAGACATAAAATGATCAAACTTTCAAAGCTAAGACTTCATTGAACTTCTCTTAAATTGAAATCCTGGATCTCCATAAACTTGCAAAAGTTACTCCTAATAAATGATAAATAGCACTTGGCAGCAAGTATATCGTTTCTAATTCTAAATTGTCTAGAAATAAGCTAGAGAGGTTAAATAGTTTAGAACTGCTATCCAATTCGGAAGAATAAAATTTAAAAAAAAAAATAATCAACCAAAAAATATTGAGTAATGCTGATGTCTTTCTCAAAGAAATTTTCTAGAAAAGAGAACAGATTATTTGAGAATATGACACATGATACACTGTGGCAATTACACAGAATACAAGTCAGTTCTTCAGGGTTGATATAGCTAAATAAAATTAACTTCTCCATGATATGCACAGAAAAGAACAAGGAACAAGCTGATAATGAGAAACATGTGCCTTGCTAATTTTGGAGTTCAATGAACTAAAAAAAATACAGAGGAATTTCCCATAATTGAGTGCTATGTTTTTACACACCTTACCCATTAAAGCATTGCTTTATAAGAAAGGGTCATATATATCACAATTTTAAAGGCATGTCTGTGACGACACAGAATTTAAACACCATATTTTTCTGACGAAATAGAGGCATGTTACAATATATTATGTATGACATTTTAAATTTATAAGTTTCCTTGGGTGTTCCAGAGTGGATCCCTTTCTGATCTGCCACAGTCTACTTGCGCTCACCCAAAATACGCAGAATGTAGAGGAACAGGTTCAAGATATCCAGGTAAAGATTGATGGCAGCCATGATGTATTCCTCAGGAGAGAGGCGAGTCATCAGCATATGGGTGTCCACAACAATAAAGATACAAAACAAAGCTGCACCTGCTAGGCTGATGCCCATATGGACAATGGGCACAGGTATCAGAATCTGGTCATATGTCAGGAAGAAAAATGAACACAGCCGGTGAAAATAAAAGTAATGGAGCAAAGTATCTAGTTGTTTGACACAAAATAATAGACAAGGAAATGGGAAAAAAAGAGGCAAACCGACATCTTTATTTGAGAGGTGATGTAAAATATTTTTTCTTTAATAAAAAAAAGGTAGCACCAAACTCATACATTAGTAAAAAAAAAAAAAAGAAAGAAAAAAAAAATAAGTAAAAAATTTAAAATTTATAAGAAGATTAAAATACAAAATTCAATAATCCTTAAAATTTGAAAATGAAAAAAAAAGAGGCCCTGTTTCTTCTAAAGTTCAGTATGAATGGAGAGAAACAGATAATACAAAGGTCCCTATGGTCCCAGAAAATTTGTGAAACTCCTGGAAACCTGGATTTTTTTGTTTTGTTTCAGCATTTAGACTAACCCAACATAAACAATCATAATCACTTATTTTCGTTTTTGTTTTGGGATTTGCGTGACCCAACAATCCTACGCAAAAACAAATAGTAAAAATACAATTCTACGACGAGAACGATATTTTTCCGTCATTGAGTATCAACCTGTGCGAAGGTATAAAACTGGGTGATATACTTATATCGATATCGAGTATTTTTGTTTATTATTTATATTTTCAAATACAATATCGAGATCTGTATTATAGTTGAAACCATCCAAGATGTTGGTCCCATCAAGTTGTTCTATTTGTTTACTTTATAGTACATTCATGCGATAAACATCGTTCACTCCATCTTCACACCCAGATCTCCCTGTTATGTTCAACAAAGAATCATTTGGATGTCTTCATCTGACAATAGTGAATGCGCCTAGGCAGTTTCTTTTTTTCAAGATTCATTCTAAATCTTGTTGAGTATTAAGATCGATTGGGGGAAATCCT
>JAWDGP010003892.1:385000-387500 GCA_033675545.1 Elysia crispata | reverse complement strand
TTTTCTTTTCTACAATAATTGATTAAGACTGCCTACATTCTTCAATTTCATTGGAGCAGATTTATCCACCTGAGGAAAACCAAAATAATGGTAACACAGTTTAAATTGATTGAAGGAACATTTGCTCTTTTTGTTCAACGTACGCTCTGTCTGCATCATTGATTAGACCTTCCAACAATGTGAGAGACCATTAATAGCACAATTTTTTTTAAAGTGCAAAACAGTCTCATCTTAACGTAACACCAACCTCACTGTGCAACAGTGCCAAAACTTTTCACCAGTCTTTCATGATCCAAGAAATCGCCTTTTTCCGAACCAAGTTCTCACTGCTAACCAAATTGTGGCGACCAAAAGATAATGTGACATGGATCTTCACAATTTATTCACAAGATCTAAAAACCAATGCAAGATCTACTTTAAGTTTAACTTATTTAAGTCAGCTGCAAACTTACAAACACCCCCAAAAGGATGTAGTTGGTTGGGGTCTCATGTCTCTTCCACATGAGGGCAAAGAGAACGCCAAGTGTACCAAAAAGGCTCATCGTCATCATCCAGTGGCTGCAAAAGTTGGTTTCAGTTGAAACTAATTTTCTACAGAAAAGCCATTTTTTATCAATAAAAATTCTCCATAATGTTAAAAAATCAATTAATGTTTTTAAATAAGTAACATTGCACGACTTTTTCCTTCTTTGAGAGAAGGATTATGTTTTTAATAAAACTCATATTTATTATGAGGAACTTGCCAAAATTGCAAAATATCAAAATATATACTTGAGCTTTAATGACTTCACTAGGTATCACAACGAAATCACAGTGTTATTTCAACTCAAAGTCTTAATATTAGTATAAAGTCAAACTTAAAAAATGGTCTACAAAATGTAAATTGATAAGTTGTGAGGCTTGCAAGTTTGCTTACAACATAAAATAATAACAACAACAATAATAATAATAATAATAATAATAATAATAATAATAATAATAATAATAATAATAATAATAATAATAATAATAATAATAATAATAATAATAATAATGAAAATAATTTAAAACAGAATAAGTCTGCTAAGAAGAGAGATAATTTTCGAGATTTAGAATAAAGAAAACAGAATTTTGTTCCAAAAATATACATGAAAAACAAAAAAAAAACAAAAACAAAACAGAAACCGTAAATGTTTCATAGGCATTAGACTAAGTTAGAGTGTGGGCTAAACTGCAAATCAGCAGAAAATTGTTACTCCTCACAGAACAGTACCCAAGTCGAGTGAACTCACTTCTGCTGAACATATTCTTGAATGCCTTCATGTGTCATAAACACGGCGGCCACAAGTGTTGTGACTAAAAGCTGAGCACTGAGTATTCCATAGACCTTCCGCATAAACCCTGAAATGATAATCATAATGATACCAAAGACAAATTTTTTTAAGACAAATAACTAAAAGGAAGGAGAGAAAAATGAAGACATTTAAAAGAAAAAAAAGTGGGATTGTTTCAAAGGAGAGCTTACTAAATTAGCATTGAATTATGTATGTCAAATAATATAAGCATTTGAAAGTTTTAATAGTTACAGCACAAGACATTAAAACAAAAGTTCACAATTATCAAGGCTATTGAAGATTCATTATGGTAATTTTTTTCCCTATATGCTACTGGGAGGTGGTAAAGTTTGCCTTTTCATTGACAAAAAAAAAAGTTTCCTAATGGCAGCTTTCAGAGCTCAATTGATGATTTTCAATTAGCCATAATAGGATAAATAAATTGCATGCTTGCACAATAAAAACTTTGTCTTGAGAATCAGGAAAAAAAATATTTACTATAGGTTCCTTAAATTATCTTTAAAGTTTTTAATTAATGTTTTAAAATGTAACAATTTTACAGTGACTCTCTAGTTTTTAAATTTCTCCAAAGGTAATCCATGATGTTTATACCCTTTAAAGCAATTGTAAGTGAAAATAAGACTTGGAATTAATGGAAATATCAAAATTATACAAATTGGTATCTCTTGGTATCTATTGGTATCATAATGAAAATTCAAATATTTTATAATTCAATCCAATATCAGACTCAGAGAGCCTAAGTTTAATCTGGGGTTTTAGGCTGTTTGACATAATTATTTTTGGGTAAACAAGAGGTAAGAATTACTCTGTGAGGTACTTCCAACAGCCCTTCTCTTTTTGAGGTTATAACCAACACCATGGAAACAGGTTTAGCACTGGATATTATTTCCAAATACTTATTTCGTAACAAAGTACCAACAGGGCCTAAACATCAGTTTGCTCTTCACTCAGCCCAAAGGCATAATTTACTGGTTCTGTCTATTGATACTGATATTCTTAGCAAAGGCAAAAGTTCCTCTTGGTTCCATTTAATTAGCAAATATGCATTCATACACCTGTTTCATGCCAATTTAGTGAATTCTAATATCATATGGAAAATTTAGTTACAAATGTCACAGTTAGAGAGGATTAGATTTTACTAAAATATCAGGCAGATCTGACCTATG
>JAWDGP010003892.1:335000-380000 GCA_033675545.1 Elysia crispata | reverse complement strand
TTTATATAAATTTATGTTATGAACAAGTTTGGCTAAAGCAACCTTTAGGAGGTTCATCAAACAGTGACTGCTCAGAAAAGCTTGGCCAAAATATGAAAGTCTTTAAGCATTACGATTACTATTTAAAAAATATGATTTAGAACTGCCTTTGATTTTTTAAAAGGGTTCAAAATTTGTTTTTTCTTTTCTGTTAATTTTTTTACCAAGGCTTCTGATGAGCTCTTTGTTATTTATAGACTGTAAACTTTCTAAATGCAAACAACCTTCAGCACCACTTGGTACCATAACTGAGATTACTCAGGATTGATTTTTGAAAATTGAAATATTTAAAGTGTGAATATTATGAGTTTAAACATTCCCAAATCAGAAGTTCAGTATTAACTATTATTAAAAGTCATGTGAAACAAGGAAAAAAATTAGTTTAGGGTATATTTTCCTATCTGAGTCTTCTCTTTGTAATGTTTTGAATGATGCTATCAGGGGATCTATTTATAAGGTGTACAAAAAAAAAATTACAGTTTTTACAGGATTCTACTGTTAAATATGTATATAATTGATGTTCCCTTAAACTAAATAATATAGAAATGGAATTTTAGGTGAAAAAACGATTTTTTTTTGCTTTAGTTTAAACCTTTTGTTTTCAAAAAGGAGTGGCTATAAAATATAAAATAAGGATTTGTAATCCTGACGGACTGAATTTATTTTGCTTCAGGAGGACTACCACTTTGAATACACAGAGTGTGACAGTCAAGGCGGAAGATGGAGAGTGTTGGTTCCAAAAGCACCAAACCTTTGTACACAATCAAACTTGAAGATCATGCCTAGCAGAGGAAAAGACTGCAGTAAGTTTCAAAGTTGAAGTAGAAAAGTTTCAAGAGAACGTAAAAAAAAAGAGATTTTTTTTTCTAAAACAATTTGGGAATTCTTACATTTTTAGATATTTATGTTGATTTTCCTAGATTGAATCTGAATTTATTTTACGATCTTTACAAAAAATTCTATAGTAGGCCTATAAATATTTTATTAAATGGTCAGAATGAGCAGAAAATGATGATTAAAGTATAACACGTCTAGTCTGTTGCTTCTTCTGCAAATTAATGCAAGCCTCATTTTTTAGTTATAAATGAGATATATAAAACTCCTACTGACATTTAACATGTCCAAAGCTTCTAGAAATTGAGAAAGCAAATGCATGTCACACCTAATCAAAATGAATCACATGCCGCAATGTCTCATTAAACGCAGAAAATGGGATGGTTTCATCAGAACTTTCAAACAAATAAAAGATTTTTAATTCAAAACTATGGAATGCAAATTTTACAAATAGAGTCCAAAATCTGCAATCAACTTATTAAAACTGGTTGTGGAGTGATAATTGTCCCAAGATACGGTGATAACGATGAATTTTCAATATTTGGCTTTGAAAAAATCAAGGAAAATTCATTGTCATTTTCATTCATTATTCGCAGCTACTTCACAAAAACCTACCAGAATAATATTGATTCTTTTCTCTTTACCACAGATTTTGCATGCAATCCTGGGGAATATTTAGATATTCAAGGAGACCAGGAGTGTCACCCCTGCGCTGCTGGGTCCTATTCTCTGGGAGGAGGCATCCGCTTTAGCGATTGGTCAGAGTTACCCCAGGGCTTTGCAGTCAAGACGGAGAAAATGAAACAGTCAGCCTGGGGAATGCATACTAAGCTTGCATTCTCAGGCAATTGCTCAAGGTAGGATTAGGTTGTCAACAATGGTTTAAGGCCATCTTAATTTATAGCTTTAAAAATTTTCTTTATTAAAAAGCTTTAAGCAGAAATTGATTTCAGTGAGATAATATGATGCTCGTAACATGGCTGTCCAACTTTCTTTATCTAGCTGTCGGAACTAACCACTGCCATTGCTAGAATCCTTCGGGCATCAGTGCTGTCATGTCACTGCTTCCTTCATGTGTATTTTTATATGGTATATAATCAGCGGCACTACCATTGTCAGTTATATTATCAAACAAGAAGTTGTCACCACCAAATATCATGCTGTCTTTTGTGAAGATTCACCATAGATCATATAAATTCAAGGTGATAGAATATAAATTCTTTGTAAAAAGTCCCCTAAACATCCATTTTTTTTTGACATCTTTTTGTTTAACATCTACCTTTTTTTTTCAGTTTTTTGTTTTGGCATAAAGCTACTAAATGATTTCCAATACCTTTCCAAAATGATAACCAATTCTTTTTACCCAAACCATAACTTTTCTGTAAAAACCTTTATAACCTAACCATATTCTGTGCCAAATGGATAGGCATCAAATCCCAGGTTACCCAACCTGTTAGGTAAACCTCCTTTGGTGTCAAGTTCAGTTTATTTATTTTGAAATGGAGTTAAGACCAGAACAGTGGCTGCATCACTGTTTGCACAAAAAGGAGAGGGACAAAGGGATGAATGCGAGGGACAAAGCAAACACATGTGCCATGTTATTGGTTGATGCGTCGCCTCATATGAACTTTGTAATTGTGTTTCAGGCAATGATACATAAGTTTGCCAAAGTTTTTCTCTCTCTTATTTTTTTTTTTGCTGAGATTCTTTGTGAAGCTTAAAGGATATAAGAATAATTCAAGAACCCAATTGATCCATTTTAAAATTATTTTTTGAAGTGATTATGTTTAACTGGTTCAGATACCTTGCAATAAGAATGAAAATAAGAAATAAAACAAAAAAAGGTATTTAAATTGGATCCTGTTCAAATCTAAAGGGCTTAAGAAGTCTTTTTTTGTCATATCAGATTGAAGAAAAATTATGAAAAGGACTTTAGTGTCAATTGTTACCTAAACTTTTTTATTTTTACGTTTGTATAGTCATGGTATGTATTGCTTCTTGAGACTAGTGATTAATTTATGTAAATGACAACCTTGAATCAGAAATAATTGTAGAATCATTTTTTATGTTTATTTTCTGTTGTTGAGGTGAAGTGTGATTGCACAATTACCTTAATATCTCCTTCCTTGCATATCTAGAGAGAAGTCTGTCTTACTCGTTAAAAGTTAACAATCTGATGGAGACATCAATGTAGTTTCATTATATCCCAATAATATATTTCATCTATCTTAATAAAATGATTTGAACTTGTTCAATGTCTGATAAAAATAAAAAAAATACTAGAGGGGTCTTGGAAGTGATTCATGAATATGTACAGGATCCAGGGATAAAGCTTGTAGTTCACTGTTGAAATAAGTCTCAGTTGTCTCATCTATAAAGGCAGCTGAAAGCCTTTGTTTACCAGTCAAAGCTATTCCCTCCCATCAGCTGAGGACCTATGGAATGAATTGCCGTGTCTGAGGATGGCTGAATGTTCCAATTATAGCTTTCTTTTTTCTTTATAATATAATTTCAGAGAATCTATTAAGCGGTAAGTTCTGGAGGGTTGATGAGGTACACTTTTCCTTTTCTTTTCTTTATTCGACACAAGAAAAAAAACTCTTTGCTTTGCCTTTATTTTGTTTTTCTGTCAAACACATTTTGATTTTTGATATCATTATGTTTGTCCTCGATAATTACACACACCAGCTACTTAAAGTGCCTTTTTTTCTTCCTTGTAATAAGTTAAACGCCTGTTAAGGAATGAATGCACAGCAGCAACTGGTAATTAATGTTGCAATAGCTTTTATGAAAGTTTTTTTCCCCCAGCACATTTTTGTGTGGTAAACTTTCAAAATTGAAGCAAATGTCCGAAAATCTTGGAAAGATTATGTTGTAGCTTATTCTGTGACACCTGATTTTTTTTCGCCAGTCAAATCTGGTCCTCACCTGTTTCTGTCTGCCCAATCCTACTTGATCAGTCATGATTATTATTATTATTATTATGATATTTATTATTAATATTATTTTAATTGTTGTTGTTGTTGTTGTTCTTCTTCTTCTTCCTCTTCTTCCTCTCATGTTGTTTTTGTTGTTGTAGTTATTCTTATTCTTATTAATATTATTATAATCATCATCATCATCATCATTATTATTATTTATAGTATTAATATTATTATTATCATCATCATTATTTTTCATATTGTTTGTAAAACTTAATATTTTTTCTCATTTCAAAGAAGAGTCAGTGAAACCATTCATAGAATAAACCATCTTTGACAGCACTAAAAGCTGTCGTGGTAGAATTTCCACATTATTTATCTGTTTTTGGGTGAATTATAAAATTGTGCATCATAAGATCGAACTGTTTCCAGGTTTTCCATTATTTACAACTTTAACTCTGAAATATTTGCATGCATTTTTAAAAAGAAAATATGCACAAGTGACTAATAATATAATATGAATCAGTAAGATTGAAATTTTATAGTGATAAAGGCAGGTTGGCATTCACCACTGTGACAGGCAGCCTTATGACTTGATCATATTTATCAGTCATGGGTTTAAGGACAAAGATGTTATCCTGCATGAGATATCTGGAGTAGAGAAATCAGCAATATATACATCTGTTTGTAAATCTATCTGGACTAGAGAGCCCAGAACAGAAATCTGTTTATAAATCTATCTGGACTAGAGAGCCCAGCAATAGAAATCTGTTTATAAATCTATATGGACTAGAGAGCCCAGCAATAGAAATCTGTTTATAAATCTATATGGACTAGTGAGCCCAGCAATAGAAATCTGTTTATAAATCTATATGGACTAGTGAGCCCAGCAATAGAAATCTGTTTATAAATCTATATGGACTAGAGAGCCCAGCAATAGAAATCTGTTTATAAATCTATATGGACTAGAGAGCCCAGCAATAGAAATCTGTTTATAAATCTATATGGACTAGAGAGCCCAGCAATAGAAATCTGTTTATAAATCTATATGGACTAGTGAGCCCAGCAATAGAAATCTGTTTATAAATCTATATGGACTAGAGAGCCCAGCAATAGAAATCTGTTTATAAATCTGTATGGACTAGTGAGCCCAGCAATAGAAATCTGTTTATAAATCTGTATGGACTATACTAGTGAGCCCAGCAATAGAAATCTGTATATAAATCTATATGGACTAGAGAGCCCAGCAATAGAAATCTGTTTATAAATCTATATGGACTAGAGAGCCCAGCAATAGAAATCTGTTTATAAATCTATATGGACTAGAGAGCCCAGCAATAGAAATCTGTTTATAAATCTATATGGACTAGTGAGCCCAGCAATAGAAATCTGTGTATAAATCTATCTGGACTAGAGAGCCCAGCAATAGAAATCTGTTTATAAATCTATCTGGACTAGTGAGCCCAGCAATAGAAATCTGTTTATAAATCTATATGGACTAGAGAGCCCAGCAATAGAAATCTGTTTATAAATCTATATGGACTAGTGAGCCCAGCAATAGAAATCTTTTTATAAATCTATATGGACTAGAGAGCCCAGCAATAGAAATCTGTTTATAAATCTATATGGACTAGTGAGCCCAGCAATAGAAATCTGTTTATAAATCTGTATGGAATAGTGAGCCCAGCAATAGAAATCTGTTTATAAATCTATACGGACTAGAGAGCCCAGCAATAGAAATCTGTTTATAAATCTATATGGACTAGAGAGCCCAGCAATAGAAATCTGTTTATAAATCTATATGGACTAGAGAGCCCAGCAATAGAAATCTGTTTATAAATCTATATGGACTAGTGAGCCCAGCAATAGAAATCTGTTTATAAATCTATATGGACTAGTGAGCCCAGCAATAGAAATCTGTTTATAAATCTATATGGACTAGAGAGCCCAGCAATAGAAATCTGTTTATAAATCTATCTGGACTAGAGAGCCCAGCAATAGAAATCTGTTTATAAATCTATATGGACTAGAGAGCCCAGCAATAGAAATCTGTTTATAAATCTATATGGACTAGTGAGGCCAGCAATAGAAATCTGTTTATAAATCTATATGGGCTAGAGAGCCCAGCAATAGAAATCTGTTTATAAATCTATATGGGCTAGAGAGCCCAGCAATAAACATCTGTTGGTATATCTGCCTACCGTCGATTAAGATACCAAACTTTTCAGCGGTCTAGAATAGAATCGGCAAACATTGGTAGTTGCGACCTACATTCACTGCTAAAAATTAGGATTTTTCTTCAGCCCCCCCCCTCAATTTTAGGTCTTGGATTGACCGGCTTAATATTAGATGCCAGATGAGGCTACAATAATGCGTACAGGGAAAGGGTCTTTTTAAGATCAGCACTTCTTCTCTCTATTGCTTCTTTGGTGCTTAAGGAAAAATAACCCACTGACATTTCCTTGAGTAGACAGGCTATATCAAACAATGAATTCGAAAGGATACACGTCGTGTGTTTCATTGTATAATTCCACTTGTACAGACATTCATGGACGTCCAGTCTAGATTTCGTTCTCCGTAATTCGTGAGTGTCTTGTCGAAAGGAGAGCGATTTTACCCTAGACCTGGCGATCATAGCTTTAAAAGCTTAAAGATCGAACACCGAAGTTTTTTTCCCGTTTCTTTTGACCGCGAAAACCACCTAGGCTTATCGATTTCAGGTTTCTACTTTGTACTTTGTGTCTGCCAGGCCTTTGTTTCTCTGATCCCTTCACCAGTCAGCGACGCAAAGGTTGTCCGTTACTCCGACGTTCTTATTTTTATTGCCAAGTTGGCTGTGGAGATCTGTCTGATGTAACCCAAGACAGCGACTTCTCGCAGCTCTACTGCTCTCCCTTTTGTTCGGAGCCGGAAGTGATCCAGCACTTTGTTCACTGCAGGAGAGCACATTTAGTTTTGACCTCCGGGGTCATCAATAATGTGGATTTGTTAGTCCAAAACGACACGGGCGATTTTTTTTTCATTAAGATTCTTTTTTTCTTTTTTATCGTTCTCATTTATGGGTATCGCTCGTCGGTAGGTTCTTGTTTCTTTATTTTTATCTTTACTCTACCTCTGTCTGTCTGTCTGTCTCTCTCCGTCTGTCTGTCTGTCTGTCTGTCTGTCTCTCTCTTTCTCTCTCTCTCTCTCTCTCTCTCTCTCTCTCTCTCTCTCTCTCTCTCTCTCTCTCTCTCTCTCTCTCTCTCTCTCTCGTAAACACTCTCTTATCTCTCTCTCTCTCTCTCTCTCTCTCTCTCTCTCTCTCGTAAACACTCTCTTAACTCCCCCAATCTCCTCGGCCATCTCTTCATCCTATATAGCATCTAAATTGTATTCTAAATTAATTCTTCATTCTTTTTCTTTGCCCGACTCGTTCTTGGTACAATGTACCCAAATGTTCAACCTAATTTGACATTTAACCAAAACTCTTTTGGCTTCGGTCACCCCAGACTGACATTTCACTACTGTTCGGTTTTGCCACATTATCTGAGCAATGTGAAACAGGCCTGTCCTCCTCACTAAACACATCACAGTCGCGTCTTGTTGCAACCCAGAAATTACATATAAGTTGAACGCTTTTAAGGCTTGCTGTTTCAACTGTCACTTGTATGCTTTATTTTTTTTTTTAATAAAGATTTTATGTTTGTGTATGTCAACTTAAGTTTGATTATACAATACCTTTTTATCTGTTTTTATAAATGTATCTCATTTCTGTTCTTTCGAAGCAGCGGGTGTGATTTCTGAAAAAAAAAAAAAAAAAATCAGAAAGTTTCTATTCATCATGCAATCCTTTTCTTTTTCATTTTGTAATTTCATACCAAAGCGAGATCCAATTGCATGCTTCGCGCTTCCTCCACCCATTGGCGGCAATGGCTGCCCTAGAAACACGAGCACCCTATAGACTGCTCGGTCTAACTTTTCCTTCATGTCACCCAAGCAGGGGCCTAGCTTGGTGAATATATTTCTGGTGGGGGTCTCGCTAAATCACACCAATAGTAATGGCTAGGTAATTTTGTAAAATACAAATGTTTTTATTTTTTATCCTTTTAAGCATTCTTTATCGTAAAGTATGAAGGAAAGGGACAGCTATGATTGTGAATTCCCACAATGCCGTGTACCTGAAGCACTTTTTTTTACGGGAATTATTAGCGTTAAAAGGAAAGTTTTGAAGAATCTTTAAAAATAGATTAAGAAAGTACAGAAATAGCTGATTTTCTCTATGACCTCTACACGATCAGTTAAGCAAAGACCTGCGGATCAATTCAAAGGAGAACGTAATACAAATATATTCTCACGCACTGATACGCACTGAACGTACTTTTCCCCGAATTTTTTTCCCTTGCAGTGATAGTTTCCGTCACGATATTCAGTTTTGTTTTTGTTTGTTTTTTTGTGTGGTCTTTTCCCACACATTGGAATACAATGGAATCCACTTAGAGTCAACACCTTTAAAGGAAGACCCTTACTTAAAGTGGACTCTGTTTTTGACAGTCGTATTTTGTCTCTCTTCACATATTTGCAATGTTCAAAGTCAACTATGTTTTTCGGTCCCGAGGTATTGACTTTATCCAGATTCCACTGTATTGACGAATAATTAGAGTTTGGACCCTTCCTCTCTATGTGGCTGAAACTGGTTTTAGCTTACTTGGTTCGTGTGTGATAATTATATTGCTTGAGATGACCATAAAAAGGTTCAGGTTTTTGACGATCTATCGATCCTGGCACTGTACTCCTTAGTTTTCCGTCTTTATGCTTTAGTAGTAGTCAATTATTTTGCTGTGAAGTAGACAGTCTTCTGATTTGTGGTCTTGTTTCTCGTTTGATGACTCGATTATCTGGAGGCAAAGTCACGAGGTTGCTTTGCCCACCAAGAAAACTAAGTTACTGGTTCCGCACAGAATTTATGATTTTTTATTGTGCCTCAACAGTTTTCGAAAATGTTTGGGGGGGAGTGAGAATACATAGGAAAAAATCGATCGAAATGGACTTCTTGCTTGGTGTGTGTGTGTGTGTGTCTCTCTCTCTCTCTCTCTCTCTCTCTCTCTCTCTCTCTCTCTCTCTCTCTGTCTTCTCTCTTTCTCATTCTTTGTATCACACCGTGTCTCTCTTCCTTTCTATCTCGTTTGTTCTGATTAATCGCATTTGAATGCGTCACCTTGACACAGAAACCCCTGCCACCACCGTGTGCGACACATTAATTTGATCGAAGACTCACTCTGTATTGGACAACAGGTGTGGGATTTTTTTCTTTGTTTTTGTTTTTGTTTTTTTTTTTTTGGTGTTGTTTTTTAAATCAATTCCTTGTTTAAAGCTCACCCGTTCGTCTCGCTTCGTCCTTTCCTCACCTACGGGCAACGCAAAAAAAAACAAAACAAAAAACAACTTAGTACCTGGTTGTCGTCATGACGTGTTTAGTGCTATATTGTATACTTTAAAAAAAAAAAAATGATTCGGCAGCAGCTGTAGATGTCTTAATAATGCATGCTTCAGTCCAGATCTAGATTTTTTTCAGAATGCATTCTGGCCCAGGGCTGCCAGATGCTTATAACATGGAGGGGCCAAATAATTACATACACAGTCCATGGACTCCACGCATAGAATTCTGAAACTATGTCTGTAATACAAAATTAAAACTGGGAGCCAGGGACCAGAATGGGCCAGATATAATTTCATTGGGGCCAAATTTGGGGCCAGGGGCCAAACACAATTTGATAGGGCCAAAAAGACTGGTCGTGGGGCCAAATGGCAAGCCTGTGTGGCCGCGAGGCAACTCCTTCTGGCTCTCGCTGTCTCAGCCGTTAGGTAACGCAATCGCCTGACTCGGGTGGGTTTACGGGTCGAGCCTCGGCGCGAAGTATCTCTCTCCATAGAGGCGTGCTCGGAGTTCAGTTGTTTTCACTACTGCTAGCACTACCAGCTCGGCGATGATTGGCGTTTGTAGTTGAGCAACAACACTCTCGTGAGTTTCCTTCCGCTTCACTAATAGTGACCGTGATCTTCGCATCTGGGGAAAAAAAAATAAGGCGAGGTGTGGGCGGGTAGATGAATCTAGGGCTTCGTCTTTTCAGTTCCGTCCTGTTCGACGGAGGCAGGCGTAGGTTTGATCATTGTGCATAAAAGGTCTGAGGTCAACTTGGTCTGGACCGGCTGTATCAAACAAGCAAGTAAACTAACAAAAACACAAAACAAAAATACAACAAAGAAAAAAAAACACCAAACGAGTAAACACAGACTCGACATTGCAGGTTGCTAAGTGAAAGAAAAAAAAAACATCGTCAGTTTGAAAACATAATTATTAAGCAGAAAAACGAGCGAAATAATAATATGTATCTCTCTTCCCACTCTCTATCTCTGTCTTTTCTCCCAGTCTCTCTTTCTCGCTCTCCTCCCGATCTCTCTGTGTGTCTTTCTTTCTCTCACCTCGTCCTCCCTCACACTCACTCGTTTGCTATTTCCTCTTTATTATTGACAACAGGACAGGTCTGGACTCAGTTTTCTCAGCTTCAATGAACTAAGCACTCGCTTGCATTCCATTATGATAATTATTATTGGTGCGACTCTAATGTGTTATCATGACGCGTGTGGTTATACTTCAAAACACTGCGTATAATTTATTTCTCCTCATTGTTTTTGTAAAGGGTTATGGATTTATGAATATTGTTGCCCGTTGCTGATGAGATCTTATGTTCTCACCCGTTTCTCCCCTCCAAACCCCCCTCCACCTTTTTTTTTGTCTTCAATATTTTACCAAATCATTTTCTCATTGTATCGTGTTTGCAAACTTGAAGAAGCGACTGAAAGAGAGAGAGAGAGAGAGAGAGAGAGAGAGAGAGAGAGAGAGAGAGAGAGAGAGAGAGAGAGAGAGAGAGAGAGAGAGAGAGAGAGAGAGAGAGAGAGAGAGAGAGAGAGAATGTGTGTGTGTGTGTGTGTGTGTGTTTGTACCCACCCCTTTAAGACCTGTTTGAAACTACATTATTTTAGATTGGATTAGAACGAGAAAATCCACATCTTGCCTGTTCGCCCACAATAGTTTTCTTTATACACCGTCTTGTCCCCTTGTGAGACTCCTCGAGAGACCATCGCGGACCGCTAAACAGTTTATATTTACGTTGCCATGCCAATCCAAAAGTTTTGCTCACAGTCGATGTAATCAGGGATCAACAGATGGACGTTCTACCGTAACGTGTTGTTGAGCAAAAGACAAACATTTGTCTCACCTGAATAGAAACATTTGAAGCAGCTGCTGCTGCCGACAGGTGCATTTACATCTTGTATCTGACACGGAGCGGGCTGTTGCAGGCCCGCTATTATTGTTATAATATCATGGTCGATGTGAATGTTATAAGGGAGACAGATTTTTTTTTAGTGGTGTGTCATGGAAGCAACAGCCGTCATTGTTGCGACAAGCAGGCAATTTATATTCGGATTTCGCGTGCGAAGCGGCTTATTTTAATAAAAACCTGATGTTGCTCTGCGAAAATGGGGAGAGAATGTTGGAGTCGATGCTAAGTCTAAAGAACCTAAGGGCAGTAACCGTTGCTGAGGCCAGGGGTTATCACGTCTGCATCTGCCGCCAACTACCTGTTACGACGAAGAGGGATTTTTTTTTTAATACTCGCAGCCGATATGTTGCGAATTTCATCTATGTCTTTACACGATTATAAGTTTGTAACAGAAGTATAATTATATCCTTACTAAAGGCGATGATCACTCCAGATAGTTAACAAATAACTAATTTTCCAACGGTTCTAAACTATTTACTTCAACATGGGTTACGATGTATTGTATATATATATATATATATAATTTTAATAATAAAAACAATACATTTTGAATGTATATGCTTCAGGCAGTGGGATAAAAGCACACGCAGATACAATGATCTTGATTTATATCCGTAAGTTCTTGAAGCCGTTTTCCCGTAAGAACTAGGTATTCAGTAAGCAGAGTGTTGAACCGGTAGCGAGTAAACTCAGAGCTCAAACCCAGGTTTGATCCCGTCGATCTCGAGCTTTACTCGTGCCCCCTCCATGTATATAGAAGAAGCTGAAGAGGCGCAATACTGCTGTCATCGACCACTCTTAGACTATGGCCATTGTGATTTGTTACTGAAACATGTCCAGCTGTAGTAAAAACGTCACGCTCATTCGATAAATGCCCAACTCATTTTTACCCGTTTTGAGGTTACCCTTTTTTTTACGCATATAAAGCAATGTTAATCTGTTATTAGAGATTTTATTTTAAACAATTCGAATATTTAATTAGGGCTGAAGCAATATGAAGGAATTAATACAAAAAAAAATTGCATTAACCAAAAATCGCCAACAAGTGAGTTAGGCATTTCTCGAGTGAGAGTGACGATAATAGTGAAGGCACCAGACCTGGGTCAACGCGTCCTCTGGTGGCAACAGGGTACTTCTGACAACACACGGTAACGTTAGACTCTGGTCCCTCGCATCGCCGGTTTGCTTACAATGCCTACTCACGCTGGTGGTTGAGTCACGCGCATACGGGCTGCGATGCTGGTGCTGGTCGTACCATTGAAGGTGGTTACCGCAGTAGTTGGCGTGGCGAGTACAATTGTTGGCGGTCAGAATCCTTCACGCTGGGTATTTTATCCGCCCCAGTTGTGCGCACCAGTTTGCCAGTTGCCAGCATCGTACGTTCTTGGGCAATTAATTTGATAATTTTTTACGGTGATTATGTTTAGCACGCCTTGACTTCTCGTGTCATTCTCTAACTTTACTCACGCACGTTATGTATGTTATGCCCCCCACCCCCCACCCGAAAACACCACTCACACCAATTCCACACCCTTTCACTTCCACGTATATTTCTCCGTATCTGTTACCCATTCCTGCCTGTCACTTTTTTTTGACTGCCTATCGACAAATCTCTCTCTACCCTTTCAGTCTATCAGCTCTGTGTATCTGTCTCCCTATCTTCTTATCTCTGTATACCTCCATGTCTATGAGCGTGCCATCATGCCTGTCTATCTCTCCTCGCTCTATCTCCTCCCCTCCTCTCCCCCTTTCCACTCCTCACTATTGTCTGGTTTGGTCCTTCCCATTTCCCATTACAAAAATATGACCGGGGCGTGTTTTTGAACAAGAATATTTAAACAATTCAGGGTGATCCAGCAGGATCATTTGTGATTTCTGAACCAATGCTATCATCATCATTTTACCTTTCTGTGACTGCTGTTCCACTTTCTCTATTCTAGCTGAGTCATTGGTAATTGAAACTGCATGGTGCAAAGGAGAAGGCATGTCTGAATGTATGTGGAGGGAATGAGTTCTGTTACCTCAAAAAATTCTATAAAAAGCGAAAATAATTGGAATACACGCGATGATATTAAAATAATCTAAGATTTATTATTTGTAAGCCATCAAAACTGTGCAAACAAATTTTTTTTTCTGTTAAATTTTTTTTTTTTGCACCCTTCGCATCTTTTATTTATTAAAAAATCAGTTTGACTGGAACCTTTATCTTTGAAAGATATTGACAGTTAAACTGTAGACTAAATTACTTTTTATCATGCTGTAACTCTTTCAGTCAAAAGCGTATTGTTGATTGGTATTTATTTTCATGTACACATAATTAGAAAGAAAGAGTTAAAAAAACTTTAAAAGGAGAAAGAAAAATATAAATGAAAAAAAAAGGAAAGAAAAGAAATGTCATGCTGAAGAAAATGCTAGACATGATTTGCCAGATTAGGGAAGAAAACTAAAAATATTTAGCTGTATAGTTATAAGCACATTGAAAACACGGAGTAGAAAGTTAACAAACCCCAATAATGTTTTAATCATGCTCAAACATGAGCACCAATATTAGATACCAGGGGAAACAAAATTAGAAACAGAAGCAGAAGTGCACCTTTTCGATCAATTCAACCTTCAGTAAAATACTGTTAAACTTAAAATGTATAGATAAAATTTATAATGTTTAAACCAAATGTCGTCCTTAGAATTTTGGTTTATCAATGTCCCACTTATCTAGTTATTTGTTGTTTTGAAATTTTTAGCGTTTTTAAATTGCCTTTTGATGTTTTAATAATATTCACTGATCAGAAATACAAAAATCAAATGGAACACATATGCATTTTAAAAGATATTTTCCAAGATTTTTTTTTCTCAATATGGTGCTCTTTACAGAACTGCCCTCAATTTTTGATTCATCTATAGGTTTTGTCATAATAATATCAATCAATGAATAATATTTTCTCTTCTTCATCTCATACAGGTCTGAGTGGACCCCTCGCGGCTCGTACATCATGTCAATGCCGGGACAGTGCCCAAGCAACCTGATCTTCTCTGCCAAACTGGTCAAAGCCGGCAAAGTGAGCTTTGAGTATCAATACACAGATCCCGATTCAATCTTCCACTTTATGGTATGTCATTAAGATTTCTAATTTTGTATTTAAACATGTTTTTTTTATAAAAAGTAGTTGAAGGTAGCTGATTTATTGCAGCAATAAAAAGCTATTTCTTTTTTAGATTCTTCAAATTCAAAACGCTAAATTTGATAATCCCCAGATAATTCTGAAACTTTCATGTGCTTTTTATCACTGAGAAACTGAAAACAATGCATTGATCTAAATATCAACATCTTTAAGTATGATATGGGAAACATGCGGCTCACTAGGAACCTATTGCTAGATATTTGTTTTCATGCTTGAAATTAAGTTAGAACCAAAAAGTACTGAAGTACTTTGTTTTATAGTTTTAGTATTTGACATAAAAATTCATTTGTATAGCGCCTAAACTCAACATCTGTCAGTGCTCAGTGGCCTTGTTGGCAGACCTAAATTACCCTTTCACTGAAACCATTCAGACTAGACTTACGAGTATTATGTACTTTGAAAATGTAAAAGATAAGTACTTGCAAAATACTTCCGACAATGAGGACATTAAACATATCATGGATTTAGAAAATGTTTATAAAGCTTTAAGTTAAATTTATACATATGACAAAGTCTACGAGTTAACTACCAAAACCTGCAAAATGCTAGATTTGAAGAATTCTGCGTTCAAACATTTCTTCGAACATTGAATATTGAACTTAAAACGTTTCTCTGAATAGGTCCAGAATGATCAGTGCCAAGCCTCAAGCGGAGAGAACGACAAATGGCCAGACATTACAGAGAAGGGAAAGTGGGCTTCAGTTGTGGTGAGACTTTCAATAAATCATAATTAACTAAGCACAATTCTTCTAGTGTTGCTTTTAGGACTAATGACAAGGATTAAAGGCATAAACAAATGGTCTCCTTTATCTAAATACGAACCGCAGATAAAAACTCTGAAATAAATTTTGTATAGTTGTTTTTTTTTAACCCTTTTTAGTGAAGTAAAAATATAACTACTTCCTCTGAATAGCAATGAACATTTTTTTCACCTTTGATAAGAATAAAAGTTGACATGTATACAACAGAACATCTTCTTTGGATGAACTTTGTAAGCATGAATCATATTCTAATCATTGAAACTGTTAAAGTTTATCCTTCAACCTCTTCCTCCATCACCAGATAAACCTCAAGTCGGGCATGAATGTCCTCCAGTGGAGAACTATTGGAGCTCTGGCCACAATGATGCAGAGAATAGCGAGCCCAGTCCTCATCCGCAAGATCGAGATCACTGGTATGTCAGGGTGCAGAGTCTGCGGCTAGTTAGAGGGAAGGAAAGAGAAAGTAGTGATAGCAGAGATACAAGTCTAATTTTCAGATGAACTCATTATCAAATCAACTGTCTGGACATGATGTGAGAGGATTGAACTATCTCAAAATTACAACCAGGATAACTGAAGTGTGGATAAAAATATGTTGAACAAGTATGAAGATATCATGAATGATGCATTTTATTGCCTGCAGCAAAAAAAAAAATAAAAAACATAAAAAACATAAAAAAACATAGCATTGTTATAATCTGCACGAATGAAGGTACAGTTACAAAATGCTAAACTTTAAAAGATGTAAATGTGAGATTATCTCATTTATATGTATTGGATGTCCTTTTTGAACTAGTGGTCGGAACTGAGGGTAAAGACCTGGACCTTTTTTTATTTTTTCTTACTTGTAGGTGTCGCTTACACATCTGAGTGTACAAAATGTCCAAATGGAACATTTTCCCAAGGTGGGACTTCTTTCTGTCAAACCTGCCCTCCGAACACTTTCTCACATCTTGGAGCAAATGAGTGCAAGAAATGCAAAGACTCTGAATATTCAGGTGAGAGATGTTTCGTACATGAAGTTAAGTTTATTCAAAATGTGTTTGAAAAACTTGGACAAAAAACAAGTAATAATCATTGATAATCATCTCTTTGTTTAAAGATGACATTATTTTTCCAAATTCTTTCTTATATTGTTTATTGTATCAACCTTTGTATTTATGATCAAATTCTGCGCTTTTGTTTTCTCAGAGGGAGGCGCTTCCAAATGTGTGCCTAGACCCCCGTGTACAGAGTATGACTTCTATCAATTTCAGAAGCCTTGTGATGATTTCAAGAAGGTAAAGATTGTAAGAAATCAAAAGCTGAAGAGGATGTCTGCAATCTCTCTTGGCTTATAGTACCTCATCTGTGGGATTCATTTTGTTGCTATTTTTTTGTTATGTTGGAATTTTTTTTTCGGAAAAAATAAATGCCTTTGTAAGTAAGTAAATCCCTCTAATTCTTGCCATTTCAAATTAAAAAAAAAAAAGTAAACTCTTAATTCTGACAACTTGATGCAGTTTTATAGAAGGGAAAGCTAAGGATAATGTATTTTAAATTTTAACACATTTAAATTTGATATGTGCGACATGTGAGTCATTGGGACTGGGTGGAAAACAATCATGTGATTGTATTTCTTTTGCCTCTCTTTTTCTCTCTCTGATGTTGAGCTCTAGAGAGAGAGAGAGGGAGTTTGTGCATGTATGTGGGAAAAGAAGGCTAGGAAAAGGTAGAAATAGTTAATCCGTGAGTGATCTGAAAACGTGACAGTTATATTTGTTTTTTTCTTCAACTATGATGACAGACACAGCTAAGTCACAGGTGGATCGAACCAAAGATATGCAGCGAAGCCGTTGCGGGTTCTGTGAAGCTCCCCAAAGATGGACCTCTACAAGACTGTCCTCCCTGTAGCCCTGGCATGCATCGAGTCAACGTTTCTCACTGTGGCTTCTGTGAACCCAACCAGTATGCAGGTAGCCAAAAAAGACTGGATACGGCTACACCAATCCTCATGAGATGTCTGTAAAGGGTGTTTGAGGATTTTTGTGGCTGTTATTATTATTATTATTATTATTATTATTATGAATTATTGGATCAGTTTTATGATGTGGATACAAAATAGTATATCAGAATAACCACAATTTGAGTGAAGCAGCATGTTCTTCCATTAGTTACATTTAGGATATGTTTGATAAATATATCTTTCTCAATACAGAGGTTTTTTTTAAAAATATATGAACAAATTGGGAAAAAAAAAAGAAAAAGAGAAAATGACCCTCATCATTAATTACACCCTGACCTGGCTCTCCTTCACCAGATTTATTTGGTGACTGCTTGGACTGCCCTGTTTCTACGTCACCTGACTACAAGATTGATTATCAGCACTGGATCAACATGCCTCCAAACATATCTTCTCACTGTGTTGCTATTGGAGGTATGACATATTGAACTGTGGCTAGGCTTGGATCCCAGGAAGGTCTTAAAGAATCTTATATTATGGTTGGCCTTTTGTCAAGCAAGGGGGAGATCTAGTCAAGTGGGATCTATCTCCACCGCCTGAGATCATGGATGAGGATTGAACCTGTAACTTTCCGATTGCCTCTCCTAAGCTCTATAGTCTGAGCTTTGTCATACCTTGACGCATTTTATTACACATCAGCTCATTCTTTCATTATTTTTTTAAAAGTTATAAAAAACTGTTTCCTTTAAGGAAGACATCTCAAATGTCATGTTTTTGCACTGTTTTCTGCTAATTCAAAGAAAGTCATCATAACCAGATGCCAGGAGAAAGTTCTTGTGCTGGCAACCTTTTTCCCCATCTGATTGTTTTCCCCAAAGTAAAATTTACTGCTTCTGTTCTCTAGAAGTTTTTTTTTTCACTTATTCTGTAGAAATCTCATGTTATTCTTCAAAGCTCACTGTTATTAGTTCTCTTAACAACATTTCATGATTTCTGAAAGTTCTTAAGTTTGGCTTGAAATCTTGGCTATGGAAATTGGGTTATATCTTATCCACTCAGCCTTAAAGCAGACAAGATGTATGAGAGCTTCACGCTTGATTATTAAATCCATTTTTTTTTGGCCATGAGTTATTAAGCAAAAAAAAAAAACCCATATGTTTTTATCTTGTGTGTGTTCTTTCCTCTTTCTTCATTCTTTTGGCAAAGACCTTGCCATTGGTTGCAGTTTATACTATTTTCTATCATGAATCTACTCTATTCTCACATTCTATTACCAATTTACAGAGGAATCTTGCACAACTGCAGCAGGGTGGCTGCCAGCCGGCGATCACGTGCGCACCAGCTTTGGCCTGAGTGATCGCAACACGTTCCTGGTGCTGATGCTTAAGGTGGCTGGTATGAAAGGAGAACCTGGATTTGTGGATGGCAAACCCATCAGTCTAGGAAAAATTGAGTTTGACATGGAGCTGAACTGTCCCTCGCCTTGCCAATTCATCTTTCTCAACGTAAGAACTTAATTGTAATTTCTATAAAAAGTTTGCAACCACTTGAAATGAAGCAGTCTCTTGGAAACAATTTCAATGACAGTAGTTGGATTTTGGTGCTTCCAACATACTCTTTTCGATTTGCACTTGTTTTGAGACTTGAAAGTAGTTTCCTATCGTGGACTAATTTTTAGAAATAATAGAACAGTTAAACTTTTATTTGGTGTTAAGAAAGTGTCAGTTTATTTGCTCTCTTTGACTCAGTTGAGTCTGCAATTTTTTCCTTCCTACTCTTTTTAGCACCATAAGGAAATACTGTCCCCCCAATACAGTTATTAAAAGCAATCATACTTGAGGCACCTAGGGCAGTGTCAATATGTTGTTTATAGTGATGTTAAGTCAAAACACATAACGTATAACGGATGAAAATTTATTTGATGTTTCGTTAAAAAGGATTTAAAATTAAACATTTTTGGCCATAGCAGTGGTAGACTTGGAATTTTTCACAATCTTAAGGGCAGAAAATTTACTTTCACTCGGCAGCAAAGCTTCAATGTAAAAAAATCTGACTTGTGCCACTTTAACTATGGCTTCCTTGGCCATCATGTGGAACATTTTTGTTGTTATAATTTTTATTTATTTATTATTTTTTTTTTTGTAATTCACCTGATTATTGCAAAATGCTGGAGAGTGATTGTGTATAACTTGTCAGATTTTTTTAACGTAATATATGACATGCCTTTGCATGTCTCACATGTCACAAAGGGGTTAATGTGGTGTTTCAAAACAAATTCACAAGCTTAGGGCAACTGTTAAGTCATCTAGGAGATTCAAATTATAATATTCAGTTTAAATAAAGTTCTTGAGTCTTTTAGGGAACTTCAGTTTAGGCTAAAATTATTTAGATTATTTAAATAAACAACATGCATAACTGCCATTTAGCCATTCCTAGTGAGTCAGATGTCAAATTCAAATTATTAATAAAAAAAAAAAGGCTTTTATGAATTAAAAGATTTAAAAAAACTAGTTTAAAAAAGTGAAAAATTTAACATCTCAAATTATATTTCTGATAGTTTCTTGTAATTTTCACCACTGAGAGGCTAAGGTGAATGCTTTGTTTTAAATATCAACACATTTTCATGTTAAAAAATATAAAACAGTCACCAACTTGAACCCGAGGACAATGAACTTGGTAAAAGCAATAGTAGAAAATGTTTGGCTTTTAACTTTGGCTTCTTCAGCACAGAAATGAGAAATAGAGAAACGAGTAACAAAAGTTATACATTAAGTAGCCTAAGCATTTTCATGTGATAGAAGCATATTTTTTTTTTCTTGTAATTCTTTTATCTGAGTAGTGATTGAAAGAGATTCTAAAAAGCAATTTGTAGTTAATCAAAGTTTTAGATTATTACACAAAAGATTTTGTGCCTGTTGTTTTTTTGTTTTCTCTTTCCGCAAATAAAATCCACTTCTATCTTTCTTGTTTATGTATTAGGATAGAGATGGGGCCAACACTGTTATCCAATCATGGGAGGGCTCTGTCCCTAGGAAAACTATCAGGTAAATAAATTATAATGTGATTGCTTTACAACCTTGAGATAGCTTGAAATTACTGGTTTAAATGTTAATAAAAATGATTTTAAACAATTTTGCTTTTTATTTTGTGAACCTTATGTGCTGAAAGAGAAAGACTTATATGAATCCTATTGACATGCTTTCATTTTATGAACCCTACATGAATCCTTTTTACAGTTGTTTTGTTTATAATATGATGCTGGTGTATCTAGCGAGCCAACAGACTTTGATGTATTTGAGATGCTGGTTGAAATTCAGGCTTTTCTTCTTGGCTTGTTTAGGCTAGAGCCCACTTATGTAAGAAATTTAGCATTAAAAAACCATTGTTATTGTGCCTACATCAGAGGCAATATTTGTAGACGCAGAAATGCTATAGTATAATAATCGAAGAAGGCTGTATTTATGTACCTTTATATATTGTTGCTCTTGTGAAACTAGCTGAGACAAATTTTCCAATTAATTAATTAACTGCATCTGCTTATACACTTCACTTTAATAAAATAATGTACTAAAATAATTGTGGTGCTTTGAAATTTTTTAACCACACTTTTTTCTTCTCTTTTCCAATTTCCTTGTTAACACAAGCCACCAAATCTTCACCAATGACTCGATGGTATACACTTGGGCGTTCCAGCCAGATAATTTTGGATTAGACCCAGACTTTGAAAACTCAACCCATAAAATGAAGAACTTTGCCAAGATCTACAGTATTCACGTATCAAATACTCTGTCAGGAGGCGCCTCATCATGTGTAACATGTCCAAAGGGGAAGTCGTCGGATGGGTAGGTCAAAGCTTATTTATGTCTTCCACAGACCTGCCATTCATACTGATCTAATCGGGATCATTCCGATTTTTTATGCAAATTTGGTCCATTTCCGATTTTCTCAATATTTAGGAAATATTCCGATTTTTTTCCAAACTAATTTTTCACCTCCACATTCAAAAACATTTTCATTTTCAATTTTTTTTCTTAATTAGATCTACAAGATCGACAGACAGCCTGCATAGAAGAATAAATATGGACGATATAGTTAGATCATATCGATATTGTTTTTTATTATATAGTATCAAATGCGGTATCGAAATTGATATTAATACTTTAGTTGTAACCATCCCAAATTATGATCCTGCTGAGTTGTTTACTTTATCGTTTATTCGTCTGCGCTACCCTCTCTCTATCTTCACATCCAGACTTCGCCGTTATTTCCAACGAAGGATTATTTTTATTTTATCTTCTAAGAGTAATTTCTACTGCAGGACAGCATGTTTTTTTTTTTACCTATATCTTGTTAGTTATAAAGATCGACTGAGAAATCCTAAATAGAACTAGAGTAAATCAAGATGAAATGACAGGAGACTCAGTATTGTAGGTCTGTGAAAAGTAAATTGTAGAATCTGATAATAGGCCTAAGAAGTTTTATGTGCATGCAAACTTTACAATCTGCACAAGATCTATGATTTTGATCATTTTATCTAATGTAGAATTTAGATCTAGATCTAAGTTACATGTTACATCATGCTTAACTAGCCTCAACGCCACAGCGTAATTTTTGTTCTTAAATTGACCTGTTTCTCAATGAAGTGATTGAACAATAGAGTGGATTACGCTCATTAGACTATAAAATAAAATATTACAACTTTCCATCAAATTGTCAATTTGCTCCCCATGAAATATCTGGTTACGTTTTCATTAGCTGGATCCAGCAAAATTCATAAGATTTTTAATTTTCCGAATCAAGTGTAAGAAAACCTATACACCATGTAGAAAAAGTATCTAACATCAGAAAAGAGCATCAAATGTGTCATTTTTTAACTCTTTCAGCAAGGAGTACATGTACTCCTTTTCATATAAAAAAAAGCCTTTTGAAGTCATTTACACTTCCCACAGGAGCTAGGTTGGCAGCTCTGCTCTTTGCGAATTCATCAAATTCTGCATAATGCCAATGCCATCCAATTTATTGAGTCACTTAAAAGTATTGTAAGGCCTAGAGTACTTGATTTCAACTGAAAGGGGTACGGAAAAAAGATCTTAAGATTATTTAGAATTTTTCACCATTGAAGAATTACAAGCTAAGAAAACTAGTTTTTAATCAGATTTCAGAGCTAAACCGATGAATGAACATTGTATGTGTTTTGTAATGGATGCTGTAGAGGGCAAAAATAAAGTGAGTCATTCAGATTTTTTTGGGCAGATTCAGATTTTTTGACAGAATCATTCAGATTTTCTTTCCCTGGAGAGTGGCATGTCTGCTTCTAGCCTGGAAATTCACAAATATATACGTGATCAAATCTTCACACACCCCACCATGTATTCTAAAGTAAAAGGCAGAGACCATATTGCATACACTCAAATCATCACTATGCAAAGAAATACAGGCAAAGGAAGAGAAGACCAAGGGAATTAGGACACAGAGAGATGCTCTTATTTTTTTCTTCACCATGAAAAAAGCTCTAAGAATTTGAATTCAATTTTACCATTACTTAAGCTATTCTCATCAGTGGCATAGAAAATAGAGCATATTACTATGTACTTTTTTGAAAAATATTTGCAATCAGGATTCTGATGTTACTACCTCTTTTAGTTCATTTTTTTCTGTTTTTGTTAACTGCATGACTTCCCCTTCGCCTCTAAAGAAATTATTTGCAAGTCATTATGGAACCTGTTATCAAATTTACAGGTTTTTGCTTGCACCTGCTGCAGTTTAACATTTGCAAGATTATGAGAGATTAACAATAGTTATGATGAAAAGCAAAATTAATTTTTTCTCTCTAGTCATTTTTGTCCTTCAGTTTTTCCATTTGACGCCTTGTCTCATGTCTTCTTTAATTTTCTCTAAATTTATCTCACAGGTGCATCCCTTGTCCAGATGGCGAATATATTGACCCACTGACACAGGCCTGTAAGCCCTGCCCTGCAGGAACTGTCTTGCCCAGCGGAAATCAGTGGGGCAAGAAAGCGTGCAAGCCTTGTGGTGAAGGTCTGCATCCAGTTGGGGGCAGATCGTGTAAATCAGATTGCAAGTTTACAGATGAAAGTGGCCACACCTATGATTTCACCCCTCTCAACAGGTGAGACAATTCATGTACATAGGGCTACCGAGAAGAAGCATGAATGATACATACAGATAACTTAATCAGATTTGCATCTTTTCTTTTTTCAGGCATTGCATATTTTCTCTCTACATATGTAATGATGTTAAAAACTTTTTAGCTGGATTTGATTGAAAATTCTCTCAAAAATGCAAACAATTGAAAAAAAGCAAAGAGTTTGATATAAAAATTCAAATTCAAACTTTTGTATTATTTGTTACATGCACTGACATAGTAAGTTAAGCTTGTTTAGTGGCTTGAAAAAGTTTCGTGCTTATCCATTGTATGTTTCATCTTATGAAAGAATCATTTTAACTGTTAATATTGAAAGCATGTGACCTCAGACGACTAATATTGGGTTATGGACAGTTCAATATGCATGTAAATTAATTTTTTTTTTTACTTTTAAACCAAAAAAAGGTTATTGTAGCATGTGATAAAAGATAAAAATCCTAACAATACTGCTTGCTTAAGCTTAGGTAAAGATGACCAATTATTATGTGAACTATAGTTGATTAATATAACCCATTAATTAAAATGAAAAAAAAAAAAGGAAGAAGCAAGCAACAAATTCATTGAGATTGTGTTGCAAGAGTGTGCAAAATCATTGTAAAAGAATGAAGACAAAAGATTATGGCTTAGATAGAAAGCTTTTGGAAAGAAAAAAAATTTACACTCTGACATGCCCCGTCCCAGCAGGCCTAGATAAATCCTGTAAATCCCACTGCCAACCCACGCATGCTAGACCTAATCAATCACAGGAGTACTAACTGCTTGCCCCATCTAACCCTAACTGCCACTGATTCTCCCGCCACTGCGGCCCGGCTAATCCACGACCAGTGTGAGATTTGTCACTGGTTCACGACTCTTTACTGGTTCCGGTACACAGTACTTCCATGGCTTCAACATTTCCTTGTGCAACCATGGCAACCAGCCTCTGCCGACATGCATCAACAATGTCACAGGGGACTCTTTGGTAAGAAAGGAGAATTTTTCTCTTTGAATCATGTATTTGTGTTCAAGAGGAGAAGAGCAGTGCTCAAATTTAGGTGTTTGACCTTTTTATACAATTGCAATGCTTGACACCAATAGATGACATGTGAGAAATAGAAAATAAAATGTATGTTTCACACATTAAGAAGGGTGTAAATTACCATCACCATTAGAGGCAATCACTTGTATGGATCAAGTAGCAAATGACAGCTACAAAAGAAGAAACAGTGTAAAAGAGTTAATGGCATGTTCTTTTTGTGCACATTCAAAAATGGGTTAGATATTTTTGTCACTGCATGATGATTAATCATTTCTTAAAACATTTTTAAATAAATGTTAAAATTTATCACACATACACACACACACACACATCTACAACCATAATGAAAGACTTTTTCTTGCTAATTCATTATCAGATTCCCAGAAAGCACCACAGAAAGGTTTCTTTTATCTTTGCTAGACATTAATGATTACATCTCTCCTTAATCTGTAGTTAGTAAAGTCTGATCACTCTTTGTTTGTATTGACTCATGAAGGCCCTAACATGATTGTTTCATTTAGCTACTAATTCCAAGCTTGTTTTTTTTGTTTTCTTGAACAAATAACATTGTTATACTGTATACATATGACGACATTTTTAATCAATTGCTCTCTTCTCTAGAAATTGATAAAGCAAATAACTGGTAGACCAAAATACATGTTATAATCCCAGTTGTATAAATTACATTGGATAAATCAAAATAATCAAATTGATTTCTCTAGTTCCCAGAATTTCGTTTTAACAATGTTCTACTGAATATCAGTGAATTTTCCACAGAAACATACAATTGTTTTATCCTTTTAATGAAAGTTTAAAGTAAATCGGTGAATATGTTTTGAAGTCAGTCTCGATTCAGTGGGCTTTTGAACACTTAATTGTAATTATTATTCAATACATATAGAGCTGGCACATTTCTTTCTATATCTTTCTTTGAGCTGCATGAGTCATCTTTACTGAAAGCAAACACATTCAATACGCAAGTTATTGGACTAGTTGGGAAAAAGTCTGCCCTTTACATTAGGGCTGATTGAACAGATTACTTTAATTTTTTTTAAACTTCACCAATCGCACTGAACTTGTTACACTCAGCAGTGTTAAATCAAATCATCCCACCCCATGATTTAGATGAATTGCAGCAGTTGGATGAACAGGATAAAGATATACTTTGTTTTAAATCAGATAGAGGCTTTTAGTGCTTGAATAGAATGTAACAAAATAGATGCATAATAGCCATCCAAATCTTTTTGTCTAGAATATGAGATCAATATCATATCTTCTATAATCATATGTACTTGCAATGCCTCATGTGCAGAAGTGTCACACAAGTCTTTCTTAAGCAAAATCTGTTGATCTGTTTTTTTTTTTGACCAAGTCAAGAAATAAAGCTATTAATTTACATGTCCATGTGTATTGTTTTGCTTCAGAGACAAAGTTCGAAAGAGGCAGAGATTATCACCAAGGCTGAAGTACGAAAGAAAAAAAAAAATAAACAAAGATAACTTTTCTTCTTAAGCTTGTCAAATATTTTGGGCTGGTTAATCTTGTTTTTCATGTGATATGGTTATGGAACCAATTTTTGCTTTAAGTGCTTTGTTTTGGCCCATTTTCTTTTAAATAGAGTGAATTTTTTCCACTTATTGCAAAGTTAATTTTGATTTAATTTGTCATTTAAATCTACCTATCTTCCCATCAAGAGGTTCAGAATTTTTTTTTTCTATCTTGGAATAGGGTGCCATTACAGATACATTTTCTTTCTTTCTTTCTTTCTTTTGTAACAATTTTTGGTTGCTTTCAACACTGGATCTCCCAGTGCTTACCTTTTGTGTTATTATACATACCGTATTCCCTCCATTAGTAGCGCCAGCTCTAATAAACCCCCCCCCACTTTGCCCATCCAAGCAACACTTAAAAAACACCACTTTCGAGAACAAAAGATTCTTATTAAACTCAAACTCAAAACATTTATTAAGCGATAGATCTGATGATAACAACAGACAACACATGTAAACAATGAATGCCTATGATACTGCAATTGTCATCTCAAATTGGGGATGTCAAAGGCGTCTGAGGTTAATGTCCTGGACTATTGCAGTCCTCGTAGTCATCGGACTGGAATGACACCCAACCATGGCACTCTAAAACTAACTAGAGAGGGGGGGAGGGCGGCGATGGCGGAAACGGCGGCACTTTGTCTTTGAAGAAAGTCATCCAAAACATTCCATTAGACGCACCCCCCCCTCTTCATTTTCACGCGCCCGGCGCTACTATTGGAGCGAATACGGTACATGTATATTTTCAAGACAAAGCATGATAAAATTGCTGAATATGACACATGAGAAGGCAATGACTTACGATTCTTTTGGACCCTTGTACATTCTCTCATGTTATGTCATAGCTCAAAGCTAATAATGAATTGGGTTATGATTTATATTTCTGTCCTATATTTTAATTTTCCTTTTTTTTTTTTTTTTTTTTAAACAAATCTGGAACTCTTTCATATTCTTTTAAAATTGCATTTTCTTTCTCTTGTCTTAAGTTTTTCACCAAGCAAAATGATTCTTGCTATTTTTTTAACACTAAAAGTTTCTTTTTCAAGAATGCTATTCCCCTTAATAAGTTTTTCACCATGCAAACTGATTCTTGTTATTTTTTTTTTTTTTTTTTTTACACTAAAATTTTCCTTTTCAAGAATGCTATTCGGTCTGCAAACTGGACGTGTTTAAAAAACAAAAAAAAAACCCCAAGAAATCATGATCCACAAATATTGGCACTGACTTTGTCAAAATTTACTAATATTACTGTGTATCTACATTTTTTATTCAACAAACAAAACAATCTTCTCCCTTTGTAGAGCTGTATAAAAATAACAAAAACAGTTAGCTTTCTAATTCAACAAACAAAACAGCAACTCTTCCTTTGTAGAGCTGTATAGAAATAACAAAACAGTTAGCTTTCTAATTCAACAAACAAAACAATCTTCTTCCTTTGTAGAGCTGTATAAAAATAACAAAACAGTTAGCTTTCTAATTGAACAAACAAAACAATCTTCTCCCTTTGTAGAGCTGTATAAAAATAACAAAAACAGTTAGCTTTCTAATTCAACAAACAAAACAGCACTCTTCCTTTGTAGAGCTGCATAGGAAATACAAAACTGTTAGCTTTTCAGTATGTTCCTAATGCAAAATGTTCTCTTCTCCAACAAAAATGAAACCTTTTTCAAGTAAATATTTTCCAATTATTTTTTCTTTCTTTCAATTTTTTTTTCTATTTTCCAATGCTTATAACGTTTATTATTTAAAATTAATATCACTTTGGAAAAGCCCAAAAGTCTAATATTGGACTTCTTAATTTTTGCTCTTGCCAATGAAATCTGATCTTCACTGTTGTCGCCAAATTTCAAAGTAAATATTTGAAAAGTTCAATTGATTTTCAATAGCGTATGAAGAAAGAATATTTTTTTTAAGCGCGGAACAATTCCTCAACTCTTTTACATCATGAATAAGCTTCTATTTTTTTTTTCTGCTATGGCACCAATTTAACATAACTTTGTCCCTATTGAATGCTGATAAAATTGGCTTACTTCTAGAGAATGCAACTCGTCTATTTTTTCAAATCCAAATAATATTGGACTTCTTAACTTTTGCACTTGCCAATGAAATCTGATCTTCACTGTTGTCGCCAAATTTCAAAGTAAATATTTTAAAAGTTCATTTGATTTTCAATAGCGTATGAAGAAAAAAATTTTTTTTTCTTTAGCGCGGAACAATTTATTCCTCCACTCTTTTACATTATGAATAAGCTTCTATTCTTTTTTCTGCAATGGCACCAATTTAACATAACTTTGTCCCTATTGAATACTGATAAAATTGGCTTACTTCTAGAGAATGTAACTTGTCCATTTTTTTCAAATCTTGCTTATTTGACATTGTTACTATTAGAAGCTTTAAAAATTAAAAAAAAAAAATTGGATTCTGAGATTACAGATGATTTTATAGTATAAACCAATCAAGAAGTCCCAATATCTGTATTTGCTATAGACAACTGATAAGATTGTGATAGAAAATTATTATCAGTTCCTCTATCCTGCAGCTTTTGAACCAAGTGGGCTCACTGTCCAGTGCCATCTGTCGCTCCACCCTTGTTCCACAAGGCGACCCTGATCTGCCAGTGGTTTCTACACAGCCAGTAAGGTAAAGATTTCGAGTGTCTGTGAGAGAAAAGAACTGCTTCAAGAGATCAAAAAAAAGTGATAGAAAAGAAAAGGGTCTTTGCACGGCTTTATTTCATTTCAGAACTTTCTGTATTTCTTTCATTGGATGAGTGAACATAAACATAGTGAAACTGTCGATTTTGAAAAAGGGTTTTCAATTCATAAAATGTTGATTTGGTTCTGTCTAGACTCCAAAAGATTCAGCAATCGCTTTCATCTTTCAGGTGGTAAAAAAATTGTAGTGGCTGACCAAACTGGCTTATGTAGTGATAAAATTTTATCATCACATATTAATTTTCACACCATCTGTAGGGACACAAATCTCATTATGCTGTTAACTTGAAGATGTTTCGACCTGTCCATGCAATCATTAGGGAGCTTCTATATAGTAATAGCAATTCTATGAAAATCCAAAGCTGCTGAATATAAAATCATACAATTACCATAAATTTACTAAAAAGACAAAGGTGTTAAAAATATCCTTGCAGTATAATTTTGATATATTGCAAGTGTGGTATGACAGGCCTGAAGATTTTCATGAATGATCTTTTATCACTTTATCAATTTTAATATATGAATGCAAATGTTCGCATAAAGCATAATTCATGAACTACAAAAATAAAGACATAGCAAGTTCTGCCATGCATGCTGTTTTGCTTCGTCACAATGCAGGGTCATCTGCCAAGAGCAAGAGCAAAATGGAATTCTCAAGCATACTTTTGTTCAAATAGGCTTCCTTTTTAAAGCAAAAAATAATCAAATAATAATTCCAACAGGTTAGATAAGATTAAAGACAAACAGTAGAGTAGAATTGCAATACCAATCATGATTTTGTTTGCTTCTCTAAATTCCAGTCTTGGCACTCATTTGACAAAAATAGTAACCAATACCAGTCTTCAAGATTTGTATGAAAAAGAGGGTTTTGAAAGTTCAGGTAAGCCTACTTATTACTTAAACTCCTAAAAATGTCCAAAGCTGAGCTTAATTAGTACCACATATCAAACATAGTAGTAGCAGCAGCAGCAGCAGCAGCAGCGGCGGCAGTAGCAGTGGCAGTAGCAGTAGAAGAAGAAGAAATAGAAAGTAGTTGTGGTGGTCATATTGGTGTTAGAAGTAATTGTAAAAGTATTGGTGGTGATCTTGGTGGTAATGGTTGTCAGCTGCATTTGTCAATTGCTATTGTAATCGTAGCGCAGCAACAGCAGCTTAATTCTCAGCTAATGCAGAGTTTTTGCCATGTTTAAAATCTTATTAAATAGAGAGAAGGAACAGTTGTAAATGAAGAATTTGAACTTCAAGAATTGTCATGAGTTTTATTAAGACTAAAGTAAAAAAAAAACTGTTTTTTTTTTTACCAAGGATATTAAACTGATCCATGAGGAAGGACTTAAATTATGCATTTTAAGTGCTTGGATCAATTACTTGTACTTTGTGATTACATGTCTAGTTATTTTTCAAAAATTTTAAATTAGGAAAAAATTGGGGATTTTATAAAGTCTCTTTATTCTAGGACTTGTGGCTTTTCTTGATCTCTTTATTAGTAGGTTTTATTCCATCTAGCTAGTGATATTACTTAGCTGTGGCATGCAGTCAAATAAGCAGCAGCGGAAGTAGCTGTAGTATATAAAACATCTACTAAATAGCAATAGTAGAAGCCCTTACATCTTAGACCATAGCTGTAGGTGTCATGAATACTGTCGTTAAACTTTTGAAGAAAATTTAAGACATTGCGCTAGAAATTTCTTTCTTTGCCTTTTGCATTAAGTTTTATGAATTTTTTTTCTCTCTTGCAGACACGGAACGAGATATACACTTCTACTATGACTCAACAAGGTGAGACTTATTGAGCTTTATACCATCTAATCTGTTATTTAGCAAAGGGCTTTGTAAAAAATTAGTGTAAAGATTCACAGTCTACACTATTAAGACAAGGGACCTTGACAAAAAACAACAAGCAAATTACATGGCTGGAATAAAATCTGTGTAACTGAAACATATTTATATGCCTGATTAGTGCAGTAAGTGATTTGAAATATCATCAAACTTTAGGATTGGGCTGGGTAAATGGAACCAGATCCACTACCGTATAATCTACTAACATATAACTTAAAAAAAAAAATTTTTGTCTGGATGGAGTGCATAAGAAATCGCGAAAGAAGCATGCTTGGACTTTCCTCTCAATACTCTGGCTTTACACACAGATATGAGGCTCACTAGGGCAAGCTGCTGTTGTCTGACGTGTTATAGGCTAATTGGTGAAACCATCTGCAGCTTGAGTTTTGAAGCAATCTCTAAACCTGTTTTGTTGTGGTGCATGCTGAACTTTCTCTTTATTTAAGTCTTATTTCCCCCCCCCCCCTTTGCTCCATCCAGCTCAACAAGTGCCTGCCCTGATGGTCGAACCAGCATCATTAGCCTGAAGTGCGATCCCTCAGAGAAGGAGAAAGGAAAGATTGAGCTTCCACCTCGCTGCTCGGATGGGACTTGCGATGGCTGCCTATTTCATTTCCTGTGGCGCACAGTCCACGCTTGCCCACATTGTCGCAAGGAGGACTACAAGATTGTGAAGGGGGAGTGTGTGAGCGGAAAACAGGCCATACACTACTTCCCACCAGGGTATACATTTCAAGTGCTATTTTGTTTCCTTTTTTTCTGTTATTAATCTGCTTTGTTCAATATAGCTACTTTCTTTGGTCCATATACTTTTTTTTGTTTATAAATGGTAATTTTTAATAGTTCTAGTTATCTGCAATAAGTCAAAGTCTTTTTCATGTATGCGAGTCAGTAACAAAATTTTTAATATCATTTACTATGCCTTTTGGTTGGTTTATTTTTGTTCATTAGGTGCAAATTATATTTACTGTAAATTGTAACAGTTTTATGAATAAATGCCAAAAAATAAGTTCTTGTGAGGAAATGAGTGAAAATTCTATATAATTGTGTTGAATAAATTTTGCACAAAATTTATAAAAATCCCCAAAGTAAAAGAGCATGTAGATATTTTTTTTTTACCATTTAAGCAAATTGTATGCTTGAGCAAATCAAAAAGTGCATTAGCTTTGTGTTTATCACATAAGGAGTTGCAAAGGATACTTTGAGAATTCATCTATATGTTCTGCATCAATATCCAGGGACTGTCTACATCTTCCTGAGTCAAAACTTACCCCAATCAGCCAGACCTGTAGGACTTTGCCTTTTGCTGTAAGTTTGTTTTTCTAGTTTACCAGTTTCGTGAAAACTTTATTGTGTAAAGGAATATGCTCTCAGTTAAGGATTAACTCATATTGCTCGGACTAGGTTAATTCTTTTATTGGTGCAGTTACTCTGCCAATGAAAAGGTCTTATTCAGTGATAAAACTTACAAATCAGGAATTTGGCTCACTGGCAAACTAGGAAAATGATGTACCTAGGTCCCCAATAAAAATTAATATTGGATAATCTGACCGAATTTTCAGAACCAATCATAAAAATTATGGATTTTTCTCTGTATCAAATTGTAAACAGAAATATTGCACCAGGTGGCAGGCAACAATTCATTTTTCAAAAATAACAATAATCCTCTCCACCTTTGTATTCATAATTTGTGCATTGATTTCAGCATGTCAGACCTGTAGGCATTAATTCATACTGATGACATTGATTTTCATCCTCCAATCATATAAGTCATTCTGCTTCACTCTCTTATACTTGAGTGAACTAATCTGAGGGCTTGTGCATCAGGAAGAATGCATAGTGAATGCTTTGCATCCAGTTCAAATGAGTTATGTTTGAAGTTTGAATTTTAGATCCTCGTGCTACATAAAGATTAAAAAAATCTGATACACTTCTTAATAACTTGATAGATTCATACAAAATTCATCATTTAGAAGCTCAGAGAAATGCATTGTTTTAAATATTAATACCTTTGTGAGTGATATGGAAACGCAGAATTCATTTGGACTGTATGTGAAGCAAGTAGAATTACAGCTGAGCTAAAAGAGATGCTGGACCTTATAATTTGTCATCCTATAAAATAGTCAATATTGAATGTAAAAACATTAACATAACACAATTCCTATCAAAAGTGTGAAGTTTTAAAAAAAAAAAGAGAAGAAGAAAAATTCAATACAAATCGTTTCAATTTATAAAGATGGAAATGTTAAGTGCATATTAATGTCGTGAAAGAATAGCCTCCTATTTAAAGCAACTAGAGTCAATCAGGCAGAAACCAGAATGTGGCCTTACAGAAGTTTTTGCAAAATTAGAAAAAAAAATGCACTTTCTCCTCTCCAAAAAAGACAAAGAAATTCTCTCCTTGGCATTTTCATATCCAAATGAAATTCATTAAAAAAAAAAAAAAAAAAAAGGAACAACCCCCCCCCCCCTAAAGAAAAAAAAAAACAAAAAACGGTGTAAAGCACTTTGCAGTAGATTTAACGAGTCCAAGCTAAATAAACCTGCAAACTTATCACTGAACTATCCTGATTACCTCACACTGAAATAGGTCACTGTATTTGACTTTATAAATTAATGAGAACACGATATAGGGCGTTAACATAACACATGTTTGATTTTTTTTTCCATTTAATATTTATGTCTGCAGGTGATGGTGGCTATCCCTGCATCACTAGGTTTTGGTCTCATTCTCATTCCGCAGCCAAATGAACTGCACACATGAGATCAAACTACCCTGGTTACCTCGCCCTCAGATGGGGCATTGTATTCACTTTATAAATGAGAACACGCCTCATAAATTTATAATATAACATACATTAAACTTTGTTAAAAAAATATTTATGTCTCCAGGTAATGGTGGCCATCCCTGTATCACTAGGTTTTGGTCTTATTCTCATTCTTCTGCTCATTTACTGCTGGTCCCGCAACAAAAAGTAAGTGGTTGTAAGATGGTGTAATAGCAACAATTTTACTATAAGCTCAGTGTCTGCGTCTTTACCACTGTGATATCATTCTTTGAGAATTTAAGAGGAAGGTTTTTTCTTGTAATTCTTTTTTTCTTGCCTGGGAACAAAATACTTTCTCATTCCTTCTAAACTTAGAGGATGGAAAATTTATCTGTACATAATATGTCCTTTGCCAAAAAGCAAAATGTTATAGGGTTTTTTGTTTCTTTATGATTTAGCCTAACAGTTTTTACAATTTTTTTTATTTGTTTATTTATTTATTTTATTTTTTTTTGTGATATGTTAAGCACAAGAAATTCCGATATATCTGATCCATCTTATTTATTTTTAATGGTTACCTTTTATGCCATAAATGAATTAATTCATTTAATCATATTTCAAGTGAAAAGGTATTTCAGTTGTTAAAGATAATGACCTCAAAGTGAGATTAATATGGGTTTGATGCTCAATTTTTAAGCAAAAAAAAAAAAAGACAAAACAAAAGACAGAAACAGACATCATTTCTTCTTTTGTTTTTTTTATTAAAAAAACAAACAACAAAAGCAAACCAGTTAATCATCTTGTATTTACCTTGTCGTTATATGATTAAGTTACAAAGATTTAAGGTGAATTGCACAACTACATTTATTCTGATTCCTTATTATTTGCCTTATTATGTAAAAGCTATAATTGCTTGTGTGCATATATATGTTCAAAAAAAGTTTTCTTATAAAGATAGAAAGCAATATCTTATCTTATATTTTTTTTACGGGGTCTTTTATAAGTTCTGTGAATATTCTAAATTGTGAACTTTTGCCTGTCATTCATAGATTTAAGTATAGGAAAAAAGAAAGGGATCTGTTTTATTATAATGTTAATACAGTTGCTTAAGTTTACTCTTGTGTAAATCAATAACTTTTGCTTTTTCTATACAATTTGTTTTATTGATCTATAGTTTAAAAAGTGAATTGTTAACCCCTTTAAATTTCTTTAAGGGGGTTTAAACAAAAAAAATTTACATCAACTCTCCAATATCCCAGCTGAAAGAGACAAATGGAGATGGTGTAATTTGTAAACAAAAAGAATGTCAAAAGCATTTACCTTGTAAGCACTTCTTGTTCAAATAAAACATTGATAGTTTAATGTGTAGGCACAGACTTATGCTATAACAGCTGTTATGTCTATCAGAATCACTGCCTTTCCTCGTTTTCAATTATTTTTCGCCTGATTTTAATATCTACCGATACTTTTTGCATTCGCCATTTCGCGGTTTTGTTTCGATAGATTCTTTTTATATTTAGGATCTTCTTTTAACTTAAAAAATCATGAAACGGAAAATTTTATGAATACACCATGCTTTAACTGTTTGGTGTAAGAACATAAAAATGAATTGTATTTTTCTTTGGAAAGGTTGGAATACCGCTATTCAAAGTTGGTGGAGACTGCTGGCGGACAAGATGGGGAGATGGAAATGCCTGCCGCTGAGACCTGCGGTATGGAGGACGGGGAGGAGGATGTGCATTTTAGTAGCAAATCACATTCGTCTGGCAGCTTCATGAAGAGACTGTTCGGGAAGTTATCTAGTGGGAGACACATCAGGGTAAGTCTTTTATTTGCAAACGCATCACATTATCCATGTAGGATGAAATGTACATCTTTCTGAAAATGGAATCTGGATAGTGATTTATTTTTCAAAAGTTTTGCCGAGGATAATATTAATAATCTCTCGTTTTATGTCAGGGTTGATAAATAAGAAATGTTCCAGATCACACTCCTTCAGAAAAGTCCTGAGGCTATAATGAGGTTATCGCAGGCTTTATTCCGCAGAAATTAAACGCTAAAGTTCACGTCAACTCTGCAAAGACATTGTTCTTCAGTTCAGTACACCTGGGAAACATTTAGATCGATATTTCTAAATAATCTCAGTGTAACGAGCATTCTTTGATAAAATCTCTAGTCTCTATTAGAATTTTTGTATTTTTTCTCTCCAACACTGTCCTTCAAGGTATCTTGTTTTAACTTTAGACTGGCACCCAGAAGCTCTGGTCATGTGTGAAATAAACCTGTTATGACTCCTGGAGAACATAATGAGAAATATACCACAAACATCAGAAATAAATGGAATATCTAGCGAGAAAATTAAGAAAATAGAACATTGAGAATTATACATTCTGAAATTATCTAGTTCAAAAGACCACCAAAATCTATTACCAGTTACAGATTTATTATCACAAATATGTCCTGTTTCTATTCCAAATGAGTCTCATTTTGCTCATACCACATTATAAGGTGTTGATATTTAGATTACCACATTTTCTTGTCTTTTCAAGTTTTAAAAATTGCATGATGTTATCAGGATTACCAGAGGAGGTATAAGATTTTTAGGACTTTTGAAATAGGAAAGGAGGGATTTATTCTGTTTTAATAGATGTTTTTTTTTTCAAAATTATTATTTTGACATGTAAAAGCTTGTTTAGAGACATGTGTCGAAGAATACAATTTATCCCTCTGAGTCAGGAAAACTTTTGAAGAGCATACTATAGTTATGTTACAAGGTCAATTTATCAAATGTTTCTTGAAATGAAATGGTTTCAGTGAAGATTTTACTTTATCAATTTCTTGGGAATGATTGTGCTCTGCTAGAGTTGGATTGACAGTAATATTAAGCTTAAAATGGTTAAGTAGAAACACATAAGGCATATTTGCTTGAAAGCCTCACCCCTCTGGCACAATTGATTTGGGTTAGAAACCTTCAAAGGGCTTAATGAGTCTCAGGAAGTTAAAACCTTACACTGACCTTGTTAGTTAAGTAGATTTAGGGAAAGCTTGATCTATATAATGGTAAATGATATTAATCACAGCAAGAGTTGAAATTCGTGAATATCCTTTTCTTGAGAGTCCAATGAGTTCTTACTGGTACAGAGCTTGAAATTTTCATTAAAGAGATATCAGCATTCTCAAGATTTTTGTTCTCTGTAAACAAAAAAAAATACCTGCACAAAAATATTCTGAGGTTGGTATCATGCGACAAATAAATTAGGGTTTGGTAAAATCCTGAACATTTAACATTAAGAAAAGAACAAACACACAACTTAGATAATTGTGGGATAAAATAAAAACAATACACATTAAAACTGAACATGAAAGATGTTTTCCCTTAATGGCTTAATCAGATCAAATTACATAAAAAAAATTATCAATGCTTACTGATATGAACTCTTTAAATTTTAAGAACTGTATATTCAAGAATTTTTTTACGAGTGTCGGAAATAAACAACAAACTTCCAATTTCTTTGAATAGTGTATATGAATGACAAAGTTCATCAGGTAAATTTCTATACCTCTGGCTGGCATGAAATGGCTGTAATGCTTGCACAACTTAATTCTCTCATAGCTAAGTATATATATATATATATATATATATATATATATATGTATATCTATAATCCTTGCAGCTAATGTACCTTTTTCCTATGTTTTTTTTTTTGTGCTTCAGGAGGACGAAGATAATCCTTTTGTGGCTGTCAAAATGTCAGAGAAGATGTCCCTAACTTAGAAATCCAACCTGCTCCCAATGTTCCAATCAAAGCAAGGGCACACGTGGAGGTAGAACACTATGAACCAGAATTTCTGTTGTTTTACCGAATTTTATTTCTGTGTTAAAAAAAAAAAACAATTAGATGAAGTCTAAATCTATTTGAGAAGGTTTTATCATTTTTAGAGAAAAGAAAAAGAATGCAATAATTGTCACATTTTCTAAAAATAGAAAAAAAAAAAGGTTGGGGGTTGTGAATGAAAATTTAAGCATAAAGAAAGTAATTCTTGCCTCACAGTCATATTTATTTTTGCTCATTATTGTTTAATATCATGGCTGTACATAAACTATTTTGCACTTAAAAAAGAAAAAAAGGGAGATATATTGCTGTATTTTTCCTAATGGTATTTTGGTGGTATATGAATGATGTAAATTGAGTCTGTATGTTGCAGTCTTATTTATTTATTTTTTTTATGAGAAAGACTCTTTGGAACTGCTTTAGCTGACCAGAAATGTGTTATTTGTTGCTGAAAGATTTCTATAACATAAATCCGCAAAATTGAACATATTTCCAGAGCTCACTGGTTGTGATCTTGTGGCCTGCTTTCTTGTCTCGTGTTTATTATATTTTTCTATGGATAATCTAAACCTATTTCTGTCACTTGTTTGGTAATATTTTCATCTAACTTACGCAATTATACTGCATTTCAGTATTTTCAACTTTCATGTTACTTTTCTATTCCCTTTATTATTCCAAATTGCGCAGATCTGACGGCCTGCAATTTTTTCCAGCTTATATTCACAGGTGTAATGTAAATGCATGTTGATTTCTATTTCAATATTTTTATCTCCTTCATTGTCTTAAATTTTTTTAGTTGTGAGGGAAAAAAAATCCAACTTTAGACAGCTTTAACTTTTAGGCTATTTTTTAGAAAGAAATATTTACTTGACTTATGACATTATTTTGAGATGATGGCTGAACATATTTACCGTAAAATTAATTCATAACGAGCACTCACATGACGAGAATTATCCCTATTACGAGATGTTTGTATCTTACCCAAGTTCTACTCCTTCTTAGCTTCGTAAGTAAAATACTCCTATATGAGGGCGTATGAATTGTAAAAATCTTGCTTTGACACAAGAAAATGGATCCTACAAGGGATGAAAGTCTGATCCTCGACATTCTCAATTTCAGTAACTAGTCAGCTAAATGCAATTTGTTGACCCAAATGCACAGACTAACTAGCAAACATCAGTAGACAGGAGGGGGATGTAGTGAGGAGGAGTTTGGGTGGGCCTATAGTGAGGGATGTTGGAAACAAACTTTGCTGGGTCTCTCTCTGTAGACAAGCCTGAACATAAGCAAGCTGACAGAGTAAGTAGACATGTCTAGGTATAAGACCCTGCCTCAGAATGTGTGGGAGATGGGAGGGAGAAAGAAAGAGCCATTTAAAAATTATCGCATCTGTGTATGCACCTGGCAATCAGCACTAAAGGTTGTGAGGGATATCTGTTTGTTGGTCACCTGTGCTGAAGATAATCATCTAAATGAACTATTTTTTTTTACTCAATTGATGGTTATAACGAGAATTCTGATATAAAGGCACAATCTGGAAATTCCTTCATATCCAATTTTAACAGGATTCTTCAGTATTCTTATTTTGGGAGTTGTGAAGAAAACCAATGTTGTGCTTTTCATATTTATTTATTTTTTTTACATATATATATATATATATATATATATATATATATATATATATATATATATATATAATTATATATATATAACACCTGAGTTTTACGAAAACCTGTCTCGCTTTGTGAAGATCTGTAAGTTTATTTTCTAGTTCTGATAAGTCTGATAAACATGATCTGGGACATGTGGATCCGTCTCATTTTATGTTATGTAAAGATCTGTAAGTTCATTTTCTAGTTCTGATAAGTCTGATAAACATGATCTGGGACATGTGGATCTGGTTTGTGTTTTACCATTTATTACAGGACTTGCATATAATGTCAAATGTGACAATTGCAATTATTTTAGAATGCATTCTTTTTGTGCCAAGCCTTTCACCTGAGGTTTTGTTCTAAATTTTTACCAAACTTTAAAAATATCAAAGAAACGTGTATATGATTTTTATTTTTAAGTAAACATTTTCCTTTCTGGTTAAAATATTCACATCATTTAGCTTATTTACCACAATCGAGTTAATTAACATTTTTTGTGTTCTGAATCATTCCTATTTATCTTAAGTAATCTAACAGAAATGTTCACAAATTAATTCGAACAACCAAAGAGCTACAAAAGGTCTTTAGAAGTGAATACTGTAGCAAATTTAGAGTGTATAAGGAAAACAGAATTTTATTATCTTTCGAATTTGAAATTTTCACATTTGGTTTTGTACATTTCACAATTTTATCATACCTTGGCCTTAAAATCCATGAATTAGTGCTTCAAATACTTGCACAAGGTTGTGAATCAAACTATTTTTACTTGTTCATTCTACCTTCTTTTTAATTTTGTTCTTTCTTCTTTTTATCCATCTGAATATTAAATTGTGCAGTTTTCTCTGCAAAATGGCCATTTAGCTCAGTAAAGTTGACATTACCTATCTCCCCTGCTCGATACGTGTCATTTTCTTAGGCAGACTATAAACAAAGGCCAAGTGGCTCCGTTGTCTGGATTTTAGAATCTTTAGGTAATCTGCTTGTCAACACAAAATGGTTTGCTATTTGGATATAGTCAAGAGTTCCTCTCCTTGGGTGTTCAGCCCTCCAGGGCTGGCAAATCTCACTCTACTTGAGGTCAATAGTGCTGTATTTTGTATTACATCAATGCAATGAAACCCATATCTACAAGGCTCTCCAATTTGTAACTCACTTTTCTTTTCTTATAAAATATGGTTTCATTGGGCCATTTTACATGTGTTGTAAGCCTTTCCTTATATAATAAGTAATACTATGAAAGATCTTGAAGAAAAAATAAATAAAGGATTAATGAATGTAGGCCTTTCTTGTGCTTAACCTTTCCTAGAACCAGAAGGTACTCCGATGATTTTTAGTGCAATATTTTTTTAACCTTTTTAAATCCATAAATTTTATGTGGCATAATAGTATCAGTAATAGTTTTGATGAGGTTTTTGCCTCGACCATTTTATCGCTTTAAAAACTAAAAGCTTTAACTTTAGTATTTTTAATTTTGATGCGATTGTTATCCTTTAGAGCAGTTGGCTCTTTGTGCAATAATGAAATCTATATTCAGGAATGGTATTTCAAGAAATTTGTTTTCTTTTAGAAATCATGCCAGTTTGGTTTCAGCTAGATGTGTTATATAAAAAGAGTATGTTTTTATTTATTCTTATTAAAGTCCTCCTGTATCATTTTATATTTTTCGCAGCACTGATGTAAATAAGAGGAGAAAACCTATCTTTCAAGAAGCAACATACATTACAAAATATAAATTATTCATATATTTTTTCCACATACGAGAATCTTTTTACTTCAATAATGATGCCATATGGGTTTCAAAGTTACAAAGTTCTGTACAATTTTTCTTTTTTCTTTTTTTTTTTTTTTGTTTTTTTTTTGTTTGTAATAACTTTTTTTCTGTAAGATCTCACTTTTTTTGTTGAGTCAAAAAGATTTAATGGCTCAATACTTAGGAAAAAAAAAAGTGGTTTTTCACTCAAAATAATTCCCGTGTTGTGAATCTTTCTGTTTATAATTGTTTGCTAAGCCCATCTTTTGTTGGATATTTCAAAACTTTTACACATAAATATGGCGAGAAATGACATTTAATAACAAGATAATTTAATCATCAGTGTCTATGGTTTTCATAGCATCTATTATTGATATTTATAGGCCACAAGCTTTTTTGTCACATCGGACATTATCTTAATCTTTTATCCTGCGAAATGATTTGTGTAATTTAATATTGTGTCGTAAGCTTAAAGATAAAACATATTCAAAATTAAGCTTCAACTTACCAATTTTATTTGAAAAAACTTTTGATTTTACCTGTTATATTTTTTTTTTCAATATAAATATTGCTTATGTCTCGTGGACAGTTTATAAAGTATGCATTAGCTATTTTCTCTCTTCCATAAATTCAGGCAAGTAATAATTTTTGTCATGTTGCCGTATTTTCCTATAGACAATTTTTTTTTGTTTGCTTCTGTGTCTTTTCAGATTCTTTATATTTATTGTGGTGATGGTTTTGCTATCTTTTAATACTTTTTTTTTAAATTCTTGAACATTTTGTCATATATTATGAAGCACTAATATAATATAATATTTTCAAAGTTATCCATTCCGTTCTCTCCCTCTATGTGATTTAAAATGAAAGGCAGTAAGAAAAGTACTACAACTTTATTTTACTGGTGGACATTAATAAAAAAAAAAAAAAGGAGGTTTAATATCTATTTAGAAACCCTCCATTTGACAAGATCTTTTTAGTTTTCTAGTTTTCTCTATTCAAATGTCAGGTAAATCAGTCATGTAAGATGTGTGGAATCTAAACATTTTTCTCTCTAAACCAGGCAATACTCACACCCACAATTTTATATCTGTTGCTGTTTAGGAATGATTGAAGCTCTCTGATAAATAATTAAACTGCTCAAGCCTTAATCAAAACAAAGAGTTGAAGATAAATCAATGTTCTGGAGGTGGAAAGCTAAAAGTATCAAAACTAAGTATAAAATATTCAACGGTTCTCTTCTGTTATTTTATTGTTTCATTTTGAAATAAAAAAGTCCACAGACATTTTTAAAGGGTGTAGAGTTATTTCTTGTGGTATCTGGTGGGCCCCCCTTGTTGGAGATTTAATAATGAACATATGACAAAATGATTTAGGGGAATGCAAAGTGTTGCTTCACATCAAAGATGTAAGTAAGCTTTGGTAAAGAAAGTCATTTTATCATATGCAATCAGTCCAAATGGAGTACTTTTTTTTTTTTTTATAGCCCATTTAATATATAACCTACTAGGCCAACTGTAATAGGAGGCTTTTTCAAATATCTGAATGGGTATCAGTAAATATTAATGATAAATATTTTAAGCATTTAGTTTTCAGGTAATCCTGTTGTGAAAAAGAGAAGGCAAAAACAAAAATATTCATAATGCTTAAGTGAGATACAGTCATGTAGCATAATAAGCAGCGCAAAGGGAGAGGCCTTTTCCTAGTTTGCAAAGTTCAGTTTTACTTTAGTATTACAACTTTAGCAAGGGACTTTCACTTGAAGAGATGAGAAAGAAGATGGCTCGTGTGAGGAATCGGAAAAGTATACAGTCAAGCCCATCAGTGGAAAGAGCATTAGGCCTAGACGAACGTGGAAAATAGATTTGAGAATAAATATGCATCTCGTAATTTGTTAATAACATTTTAAATTAAAATTTAGAATGTTTTCTTGCCAACATATTTCAGCAAACATCAGTTTAAAAGATACTGTTCAAATTTAAGTTTTTATTTACTATGTGCACAGGGTTTGATCATGTTTTCATTTATTACAGTTCTCTTTTCTAAAACTTGAATAATTTCAAAGGTATTGTATGAGTTGGCTTAATTTTGTGAAATTTATTTATGTATATGTATGCTTCATCATTATTGTATTGCATTAAACCACAAGCAAATAATGCATCTCAGTTTTTAGAGTGTTGTGTCATGTGTTTTTGTCAAATTATTGAACAGAGCAAGACCAAGTGATTTGAATTTGCTCGATTTCTTTCTCACATCATCTTCGTAATCTGCAAAAGATTATAGTTGAAGATAATTGTGTGATGAACAACAAAATTTGGGTACACATCAGCCATAGCAGGTTGATTTACAAGCAAACTATTAGTGTTATTTGGAGAAGGTTACCTTTTTTATTTTTTATTTTATTTTTTTATTTTTTCTTATTTTTCAATTTTTAAAATTTTCTTTGAATAGTTAAAAACAACACATATCACGTAGCCTGATTTTATGGGCCGTTTTGAAAAGTAAAGTTACTTTTGCATTTAAATTTACTTGTGGAAAATTTAAGAAGTTTGATTTTGAAAATTGATACTATTTTCATTTGATTTTCTTTACTTTTAAAAACTCATGAAAAGATTGAGTGGCACCAAAGCTATTGCCAATTAAAGTAAAAGTAAGTCCTACTACAAACAAAAATTATTAGTCCAGAAGGCAACATTTGTTAAACTCTCCTTTGAGTCTCAGAGGAAAAAAAAATAAAATAGCTTTTTTGACTCCTAGACTGAAGGGATATTAGTCAAGTTATTTCTTTACTTCTAAGAAAATTGTTTGGCTTTTGTCAAGTTCCTGGGTGCTCAACGATTAAAATGGACAAAGAAAATGCAGGCCTCTCTCCAACAGAACAAAAAGCGCTAAGCATTGTGGATCCAGGTATTAACCTATTGGCTGCTCTTGTGGTGCCCTTTGTTTATATCCTGTAAGGATAGAGCTGGAATGTGTTTTGAATGAACCTTGTGCTTCTAATGAACGTAGAATTTATTTGATATATGGATGCACAACCTTTGCATCCTGTAACCATAAACATGGCAAACTGTAATAATGCCCTGGACGTGAATAAATTGGGCCCATCCAAGAGCACCCGAAAATGGTTATTACTGGAATTTTCCTCAGCACACAGGGTAAAAAAAAATGTTGCGGGTTAACTTGTAAGTGCACTTCAACAACAGCAGGCAGTGAGGATATCAAGCAGGAAATGTGAAATTAGGTGAACTTTTTAAATTTTCCCAAAATTTATGCCAAGTGTGAAATTGGGTGAAGAACTTTCTAAATTTCCTCAAAATTTATGCCAAGTGTGAAATTCGGTGAAGAACTTTCTAAATTTTCTCAAAGTTCATGCCCACTGAACCCTACACAAGATATTTGCTAATCTTAATATATGAATATATTTATAATAAATATTAATCAATGTTAGTCGTGGTAAAACAAAAACTGCACAAATTCTTTAAGAATTATATACTTTTTCATATGAGGAATAAATTTGTATCATCTATATTATGTATATGCGTGCACCGCTTGACAGATTGATAAGTCAATTCAAAGATGAAACTTTATCGCCATTAATATAGAATTCATAATTTAAGATAAATTATGTACTCCAATTTTACCGACTTCATTTTTACACACAGTTTACACAAAATGAAACAGTTCACATACTACAAAATCATCCATGAATCAGAGATGAAATTGTTTAACTTGTAGAGAGCTAGAAATTGAGCCAAGAAAAGTCATATTTTGCTCTTGAGAGAAAATTCACCTTATCTGTCCAGTAACAAAGCCTTAAGCTCTCACAAGAAGTAAAGAGCTGAACTCCTGGCAATAGATACATGTAACCAAAGAGACTTAACCTGCAACGGTTCTGTTCATTTTGTTTTTAGCGCCCGGCACAACTTTGAACACAAACTATGGAAAAGCTAAGAAATACCTGCAAACAAAGCCATCAAATTGTATTTGACAAGCTTTAAGAAAAAGTTAAGAGAGAAGCCTGTAGCAACACAGCCAGCATTTTTCAACAGAGAATTTATCCAAATCTTACCTTTGGTTTCTCGAAATCAAAGGTGGATTTGAACTGCCTAAATTCACTTGCACGGGAAGCCAGTGACAAGAGATGAACCAGGCAGATTCACGTCGAGATGACATAGGCCTACTAGGGTAAGTGAGTTTTACAGAAGAGCCATCGAAAGTTTTGGGTACTTTTCTATGATGTATTGGGAGAGAAGTGCTCGTCTCATAAAACAATAATTTAAACGCAATGTGTATTGGTTACTACTTTCAGTCTGTTTATGTGTTTTTGTATGTGAAGTATTATCTTTTATGAAAATTGAGTGTTTTTGAACATACTCTGCTATGATTATAACGCTTAAAAAATCAATTGGCGCTAATGTTAGTCTCTCACGCTGGTGCGACAAATTCAAAATACCTTTTGGTAAAAAGAAAAGTATCACGCTAAATAAGTCCTGCAACAACCCCCTCCCCCACCCCTCTCTCCCGCAAAAAAGTAAGAAACACATAAACAAAACTAAATGTTTTCTTACTTTGTAATTAGGGAAAAATACGGTTCTGATATCATTGATCACTGCATAAAAAAAACGTCATAAACTTTTAAGTTAAAAGCGAGATAAAGATTTCAGATCTTCGGACTCAAGATCTAAATAACATAACGAAGAAGAGGAAACAAACCA
>JAWDGP010003892.1:327500-330000 GCA_033675545.1 Elysia crispata | reverse complement strand
TAAACAGAGCGACAAGAATGGAGATAAGAATCATGCACAATCATCTCATCACCATCAAACCTAGAATCAACCCAGATACCAGAAGCCACGATACGTCGCTCTGACGATCTGTGAGAGAGAGAGAGAGAGAGAGAGAGAGAGAGAGAGAGAGAGAGAGAGAGAGAGAGAGAGAGAGAGAGAGAGAGAATGGAGATAAGAATCATGCCCAATCATCTCATCACCATCAAACCTAGAATCAGCCCAGATACCAGAAGCCACGATACTCCGCTCTTACGATCTGAGAGAGAGAGAGAGAGAGAGAGAGAGAGAGAGAGAGAGAGAGAGAGAGAGAGAGAGAGAGAGAGAGAGAGAATGGAGATAAGAATCATGCGCAATCATCTCATCACCATCAAACCTAGAATCAGTCCAGATACCAGAAGTCACGATACTCCGCTCTGACGATCTGAGAGAGAGAGAGAGAGAGAGAGAGAGAGAGAGAGAGAGAGAGAGAGAGAGAGAGAGAGAGAGAGAGAATGGAGATAAGAATCATGCACAATCATCTCATCACCATCAAACCTAGAATCAGTCCAGATACCAGAAGCCACGATACTCCGCTCTGACGATCTGAGAGAGAGAGAGAGAGAGAGAGAGAGAGAGAGAGAGAGAGAGAGAGAGAGAAAGAGGGAGAGAATGGAGATAAGAATCATGCCCAATCATCTCATCACCATCAAACCTAGAATCAGCCCAGATACCAGAAGCCACGATACTCCGCTCTGACGATCTGAGAGAGAGAGAGAGAGAGAGAGAGAGAGAGAGAGAGAGAGAGAGAGAGAGAGAGAGAGAGAGAGAGAGAGAGAGAGAGAGAGAGAGAGAGAGAGAGAGAGAGAGAGAGAGAGAGAGAGAATGGAGATAAGAATCATGCCCAATCATCTCATCACCATCAAACCTAGAATCAGCCCAGATACCAGAAGCCACGATACGTCGCTCTGACGATCAAGGCGAGCGGGGAATCCCGGCCGGCCGTGCTCGTATCCCCGCGCCCCTAACAGTGGACACCGAGTCCAGCAGGGCAGAGAGAGGGCGGGCAATGCGTGACAAGGATATCGATAGCTTATCATTTAGTCGAACTCCAGAGCCTTGTTATCAAATAGCGATTACTTGCGCTGTAATTTGGTGTGGATTTAAATAGTCGCAAATCTCGTGTGAGAAAAAAGAGTAGGAAAAAACACAAGGAAAAATTCCGGTGAATATTAGGATTCGGTATCAAGCTGCTCGGAATTTCATTATTTTGTTTAGCTTAATAGGGGTGAGTGGTAGCTTGGTACCATAGTTTGAAGGGCAGAAACTTCAGTGATTGTCACAGCTTCAAGAGTGCCTTTTTCCCCCAGGAAACAATCTGTTCATATTACTGATTTCTTATCATGAAACAGTGTATTCCTCCGTGATTGAGATGCGATAATTGCAGTGGTTGATTTGTGAAACCTGATTTGGATTGGTTTTTGTTTTTCCCTGAAGAATCTCTGCAAGGTATGATTTAGTTTTATATAATTATTAACTATATATTCAATGAGAGCAATTTAACAAAAAAAAAAAAAAAAAAAAAAAAAATTGATATTAATCATTTTATCCAAGGTTCAATCAAAGTTGGTTTTTTTTACATTTAATGTACCTTGGGGCTAAAAAAAAAAATACAGTTCAGAGCCAGTTCATTTCTTGACGATTTCGATTTAAGATGAATTTAGACATTACTAAAATGTTTTCAAATAATTCTGGTAACACTATAAAATATTTATTTCTTGCCATTTTTTTTTGCGAAGCAAATTCTAAAACAGTTGCGATAGTGGTAAGATGTATCAACAGAATATGTGGGGATTGAGATGTGCATTCGTTTTATAGTGAGATAAATAAAGTGTTCTCTAGCTTTTCAAAGCTGCCCAGTAAAATTTGCATCGCAAAACAAACGTTAATAATTCGTATCCACTTTTTTTCTTTGTTTGTTTGATAATTATATCTCATCCTCAACATGGTGTCCTTTTGTCTCATTGCATACCAAAAATAAGACTCCAACGGGCAAAGTGAGACCTCAAAGTCACACATCGAGTGTCGGGTTCAAACTACATGAAGATAATCCCTGAGGATATCAGGGTGGAGACTCTAGCCTTACAGCCACTGGCTCTCCTCGTACTTTTCTTCTTGTGCTTTGTAAAAATATCTAGACCAACAAACCTTGCAAAGACATAGATAAGATTCATTTAACAAATCCTTTTTGTTCAGTTTTAAGTCCCATTATATAACCAAAAAAAAAAAAAAAAAAAAAAATAGCGACGACTTCTCTTCAAGCGAGGAATGGGGCTGATTAGATGTTATCCAACTCCACCACCAGGTGCCTCAGCCAAGAATCGAACCAGGACCTCTTGCATGCCAGTCGAGACCTTTACCGGCTGAGCTATATGGCGTCCACTTATAGACACGGAACGCTCCCAAAACAGCTAATGACATGATTATACAGAACCGGGCCGAA
>JAWDGP010003892.1:312500-322500 GCA_033675545.1 Elysia crispata | reverse complement strand
TTAGCCCAGCAGTCACCTGTGGTTTGGAGAACTCCCAGGTTTGCTCCACAATTGCGGAAACAAAAGAATTTCCCCTACACCGAGGGCTTTCTCTGATGGCGCTAATTAGTGGTCTTTCTTAAAGATGTGTGTGGCTGCCAACATGTGTGCACGGAGGGGTAGGCGAGCAGAGGAAAGAAACATTTGCAGCGAAGCGTGCGACATCTGAGTCCAATATGTGCTGAGACCCGTGCGTAGTCAGGGAGAGGAAAGAGTGGTATTAAGATCTTTCTTGATGTTAAAAAGAACATTTTTTCGATGTATATCACCGAAAAGGGTAATAAGACACATTTTTTTTGGTTTCTGTTGTTTTTTTTTTAAAAGTTTGTTTTACAAAAGACCTTATTTTTCTCCATGGAAGTTGGTTATATTCCCATGGTATCTCTCCAAAATAAATGAATGAAAAACTAGATAGATCCTTCACGTGTGTTGGTAACTACATAGATCTGTCAAGGGTCTTGGCATACATTAATCAAAGATCACTTTTTAAGATACAAACGGGATGAAAAAAAAACAAAAAAACACTGATAGGAAAACTACAGTAACTGTGCAAACATATATGATCAAAGCTGAAACAAAACCGAACACCGAATGTGAATCAAAGTCTCTTAATTTCCGTGCTAAACGACGTTACTGAAAATGTTAAACCTCGAAATATTAAGGAATGGGTGTATCTCAGTTTTTCAAATTTTTTTCCTTTTAACTGATTTGAGTGAGGCAGTAAAAAAAAGAAACAAAAAAAAAAAAAAAAAGAAAAAAAAGCAAAAAAAAAAAACAAAAAAAAAACAAACAAAAACAACAAAACAAAACAATTTTTGACGATTTCAGAAACGCCACACTCCATTTTTTTTTTCATTGTTTAAACAAAACAGAGCAATCAGGTTCAAAAGGTTACTTAAAATTATTAAGAAAACAATCCTGAAAGTAACCTCTGAAAATATACAACTGTCCATTATATTACAATGTAAACGTTATAACAATGTAACCAAGGTTAATATTTAAGAAAACTATTTTTTCAAGTAAAGAAAGCGTCCACTCAATAAGAAACTTTCTGGTATTATTTTAAATGGTATATAGATGCAAAAGAGAACATCCCTGATCAGATTTGATTAAAGTGAATGAGTTAATATTTTAAGCTAGTACGAAAAAAAAAAATAGAAATAAAAAAAAACTAACAAAACATGAACGAAAACAAAGATAGCAACAACAATAACAACAACAACCCTCAACAATAAGAATAACAAAAAAATCCCAGCAATTAAAACTCCTATATCATCCCAAAAGCATCAGAGTCACCTTGCTACAAGATGAATTTTAACTATTTGGAACGGTTCTGTTCAATAAAAGTAATTGTCGTGAATGATTTGATTATACCATGAAGTAATCGCCCATAATTATAATCGATTTTCACAAACATAATTAACTTCACAATTTGGATAGGTTTGACAATATTTTTTTTTAATTAGTGCAGTCATGATTTCTCAATATCGGCAAAATTTTGAATAGTGTGAAATCTGGAAAAAAAAATAATATATAAAATATGACCTGTGAAAGATTTACAACATAACTTTGACAGTAAAGTTAATTAAAACTTGAATGTCGCAGTACAGTCGCTATACAGATACAAGACATGGACCAAAAAAAAAAAAAAAGCCAAAGGGGAAACAGAGAGAGAAAGAGATAGATAGATAGAGAGAGAGAGAGAGTGCCTATTTCCTTTTAGAGAGAGACAGAGAGAGACACACACAGACGGACAGATAAAGAGAGAGAAAGAAAGATAAATAGCTAAGGATAGATAGATAGGTAGGTAGATAAATTGAGATAGAGAGACAGATAGTTAGATTGATAAAGAGATAAATTGATAAGTAGAAAGGTAAATACGTAAAGAGGCTGATGAATTGCTAAATAATGCAATCAAATAAATATGCGGCAATACACAAAAAGGTTAGAAAAAAATAGAGGGATCCACATTTATATCACACAAAGAAGCGATCTAAAACAAAAACAAATGAGAAATAATCATGCAAATATTAATAATCACTATGAATTATCCAACTTCGATATAAATTTATTGTGCATTATATGAAAAACAGAATCTCTTTTTAATCATTTGCTAAAAAGGCCTATCAGCGAGTAAAAAAACGAAAACAACATATCAATCGCTAGAATAACATTGGTTTAGATCTTTTCTTTAAGAATAATTCTGGATAGCCTATTATTTTTTACAGATAAATTATTTTTTTCACATTATGATGTATAAAAATCTATGTGTCCATGGGAAATGGAGTCTAAAAATTAATTGCAATAATAGTTTTTTTTACACAATTTTGAGGACAATTCTTTTTTTCACAAATTATTATAGATAATTTGGCTGGGGCCATGAATGTGAAGTCACGTGCCAGTTACAGTTGTAAGAAGTGTGCTCTGTGTGTCCTCTCTCTAACGTCGAGAAACGAACATTGAGCGACACAGTTCACAATCAATGGCTTCCAAAACTTATTTTCAACGCTAGAAAGGATGCCGCACAAATTCTGAATATACGAGTTCAAAATTCAAGGAATAATGAAAACGTTACGACCTTTAATAAAAGGAAGAAAACAAATTTCTCTATTAGTAGCTAGAAATGTTTCTCTATCGCTTATAAATCATAGTCTATAACTCTTATTTATTAACTTCCCTTCGTACATAAACACCTTAAGACTAGAGATAACGCGGTGATTCTCTCGGGCTTAAAGCCGAGAAAACAAGGCAGTCATGGTTGCAGCGTTAATTAAAGGCCAGCTGGATAAAGTCAGGGAAAGAATGAAAACACCCAGTAGCATGCAGCGGTATCTGCTGTATAATGAACCTGTCGGCTAACTCAGGTGCGTCAAGGCTAGGGCTACATGCTAGAGGACCTCTGCACAATATCACCATCGGCCAGACCTCACACCTGATACTCTAGTGACTGGTAACCGTACTAACACCTTCTCACCTGCCAGGATCTTGGTCACGCGAGTTTCACATCATGACTTTTGACCTCGGTTATAATGACGATGTAATGCCGTGATGCTAATGATGTTGATGGTTTCTAATGACTGACCATGACGTGGAGGGTGGTGCATTAGATTTAATTACAGGCAAAGGCTACATCCGACCATCATGATTATTATTTTGGCTGTATTGGCCAAAGGTAACGTAACAGATTTAGATTACATTAGCAGAGTTAGATTTAAGTAGACTTGTGAATGAAAGGGGTCACAATGCCATGGGGATTTTCTATTTTGTTTTTAATAAATTTATAATTTTCACTTGAACTTCCTGGTTCGCATTTAAGAATTCTATAGACAAGATGATTATCTTTTTTTCGATCATTATTTAAAATTAAAATAAAAAGATTAAAAAGCCTTGCAAGATAAGTTTTCAAAAATTATTCATCAGAAATTTATGTGATCATTTTTATCTGTTCAGCACTCGACAGCGTCATATGGCTGTGATAAATTGAATTAGATAATTATGATATGTAAAAAAGTGAAAAACAAACAATAATATGACAATCTTTATGTCTTTCCTTTGTTCAACCAATAATAAAAAGGATAAAGTTTATAGACATGAATTTTTCTTTTGATTTCTACTTCATTATTATATAAATTTATCGTATAAAATACATTGTTTAGTGTCTTCTTTTTATTAGTCATAAAGATATATATCGTAATAAAGATAGCGTTAGAAATTTTTACAAAAGATGGTATAATTTATATTTCATTCCTTTATAATTGAGACAGATCATATTACTATTATCCTTTTCACGGATTTACAAGTTGCATGGAAAAAAAAATTCTTCAATTTTAACAATGTAAAAAAAAATCCAACATACCAACACAGAATAACAACAACAACAAAAAGGCATTAAATTTATCCTCAGACTTACGTATCTTTAAGTAAAAGCTGTAAAGAAGTTTGGAAAGAATCTTATAGATTCCAGTCTAAAAAGGCAGAAAAGTTTTATACCTAAAAGAAGAGCTGCTGATGCTTACTTTTCAGTTACAAAACTGTATAATTGCTTTTACATGTGTCAACAAAACAACCTCTACTCTCGCCACAATCACTAACACCGATGTCACTACGGTTGTTACTCCTCCTCCTCCTCATCCTACTACTACTACTACTACTACTACTACTACTACTACTACTACTACTACTACTACTACTACTACTACTACTACTACTACTACTACTACTACTACTACTACTACTACTACTACTACTACTACTACTACTACTACTACTACTACTACTACTACTACTACTACTACTACTACTACTACTACTACTACTACTACTACTACTACTACTACTACTACTACTACTACTACAACTAAAAACTATTTATTAATATTAACACTTAGATCATGAACTTACATCGGACTTTTTAAAATTTTGTAATTCGGCGCTTCAAAACGTTTATATCCTAGAGATTTATTTCTTGGCTTGAAAGATTTAGTTCCGAAGAACAGCAGCACGCCCACTGAATATGGTAGATCAGACGATATTATTGTGACACACATATTTGTGTGAAGACTCAGCAATTTTCCACAAAGCATATTTTATGTGAGAGTTAACTTTTCTTGGATAACAGTTCGATTATATGTTCTTTAGTCCACACATCTGATGCCGGCATTTTCGATGGGCAGAAGACATCGATTCAGCCCCTTGTAAATGGCATCGTTACGGTAATGCTCATCTGTTGTGGCTGCCAAATGACTCAGTTGGAAGAGCGTCCAACTGTCATTAATGAGGTCTTGAGTTCGGCCCAAGACATTATGACATTATGATGATTAAGGTTGAATCACATCTAACCAGCCCTATTCTTTGTTTGAGGGAAAACTACTTTGTGCGTATAAGATTCATCGTGCAGAGGAATGCTGATTTTATATACATAGAGATAAGAGATAAATATGCTGTGCAAGTTGAAAATCCGCTTCAAGGAAACCTATGGAGTTTTAGAAGGCTGTATTTTATCGACCTCAATCATACTTTCTGCCGCAACGTGGTGGGTAGATAGATACTCCGCTGTCTTTTCTAATAATGTTTGATTCTTGTTGCTTTGTTGAAACGGGACGTTTGAAACTAAAACAGTGTTAAGTGTGCATTTGTTTTTACTTAAATCAATTTAAAAATAGAGTGGCCGAAGTAGGGTTGTCGAAAAACATTTTACATTTGTTACAAAGATGCACACGTTTTAACGTCTATTCCTCTGTAATGTCCACTTGTTGAGAGAGACATCTCTTTTGGTAAATGACCTGATAAGGAACTTTCAGATAAAAGAGCATTCGTATATGATAAGTGAATATAGATTACCCTAAAAGTATTATAAATCAGGATTGCATGCTTCTTTGACTAAACATAAGGAATAAAAACAAATTACATAAAACAAAGTGACAAGAAAACTAGCGCGTCTGTATCTGGATTTAGCAGGGCTGGTTGGGTTTAATTTCAAATGGGCAAAACGGGTTGGTTAAAGAAATTATTTTCCCCCATTTCACCCTTGTCCACCATACTGGAAAATAAGTACCGGCTTTATGGGGCTTTATTCGGTTTTATGCGGTGGAAATTATTGTCGAATGCTATTGACCCACGCAAGACGTTTCTCGGTGTAAAAATGCTGAAAAGAAATGGCAGTCTTTAGCCTGTGCTATAAAGATGAGGTCCGCGGGCTCAGACGGACATTTCTTTAACATTCGTCTTTACTTTTTGCCATATTGGCACTATCTATGTTCTCTCAATTGAGAGCAAAATTGAAAATCAGTGAAGGCGGGCTAAGCTGTGGATTTGTGGGGCAGGCGTAAGGTACAAACATTAAAGAGATGGCAAATACTGTCTGGTTTGCGGAGGAAAATGAGAGAGAGAAAGTATAAGAGGGCGAGATAGAGATAGATAGATAGATAGATAGATAGAGAGAGGGAGAGAGAGATAGATAGATAGAGAGAGAGAGGGAAAGAGAGAGAGAGAGAGAGAGAGAGAGAGAGAGAGAGAGAGAGAGAGAGAGAGAGAGAGAGAGAGAGAGAGAGAGAGAGAGAGAAGGAAAAAAATAAACCTGAAAAAGGGAGACAACGCGAAAGAAGAAAAATTCTTTTTCAGCTGTTTATTTACATAAGGATATTCTATGAAGAAAAGAATACCAGCCTTTCACGGATAGAAAGACAGGGAAAAAATTTATAGGCTGACTGAATACATTTTTTGAAAGGTAAAAGCAAGCTTTCATTTCTTTGTTCGAAGTAATAAGAGTGACTGGTGTAATAGTCTTGTGTTTGTATCTGAACAGAATAAGACTTCCAAACAGAATAAGACTTTTAAGGCTTCGATTAAAAAAAAAGTCATAACATCCCATAATCAAATGTTCTTCATTTTCCCCAGGCCCACTATTTTATATTCTTGATACCTTAACAAATCCTAGTTCTCTTGTTTGTTTTCTTCTGAGGAGACAAAGATTACAAACAAATAAACTAAAAGAAATGAGACTGCCATTAGAAGTTTACGATACTATTATCTCGAAATGCTTAATTTTGTAATGATATTCCTTTATTTTCTGTGAGAGAACGGGCTTTTAACATTAATTTCATTCTTCAAATAAAATATATTTAAGAAAGTTCCGCCTTTTGTCTTTTTCATTTTCTGCTGTCTTACTCTGTTTTCCATTCTAAGTGGGTTTTTTTATGGGTTAAATCTCTTTCATACACTCCATCTTTGTCTGGCCGTCTAGTTGTTTAACTGTTGTGTGTGTGTGTGTATGCCTATCTCTGAGTATCTCTGCCTATCTCTGAGTATCTCTCTCTCTCTCTCTCTCTCTCTCTCTCTCTCTCTCTCTCTCTCTCTCTTTTCACTGGAATATAATATCACAGATGTTTCCATTATCAGAGGAAAAAAAGCAACAAAAAAAAACAAACAATCTTTTGATGTTTATTAAGATCAAGATACATTTCTCTTGATGTATAAGATAAATTAAATTCTGGTGCTTTTGTCTTGAAATACAGTTTTTTTTTCTACAGCACAAATTTAATTATTTTCAATACATCATTTAAAAAAACATATTTGATTAGAGTGAAAGTCTGAATTTGCTTCAAAACAAGCTGACACTTTTAAATCTTCGTTCCTTATTACGTCAATTAAAGCTAAATTTTAAAGTAATATATCAATTTCTTGATGCCATTTCGATTCAAATAGTGCAGCACGCAAAGATATGTTTTTTTTTATTTATAGACTTGGTCTTGTTTCTAAATAAAGAATAGTTAGCTTATTTTGTAAAGTTACAATCTAATATAATTTATCATTCTTGTTTCATTGATAAATTAATGTTGTGTACAGCTTTAGTTAGATGGAATTGGCAACCAACAAGGAAAGTTAAAAAAGAAATGCGCTTAATTATAGAACAAAAATTTAATCTCGGTTAAAAAAAAAATAACGTCTATTATTTCTATATTTTGATAAACGATCACTATGAAATAAATTCAAATAAATGTCAACTTTGAAATTTCACGAAGCAGCCCACCTCTAATCAATTTTTGTTGGAATTCATAGCATTTTCATGAGTGATTAGAAGGATCTTTAAATATATTGGAAAGTACAGAACTAGCTGTTTTCCAGTACCATCAATAACTTAAACATGAAATTTCTAGAACAGACTCTTCAATGTAACCATACGTAGAAAAAGTGTGATATAAATGGTGGTTTAAAACTATCTGTGAACAAAAGTGGCTGAGTTTTATCACTTCTGTTTCACTGTAAATATTTCACTTTAAAATTTGACTCACGGAGGTTCTCTAAAATCAAAATTGTCCCAAGTTCTCAAAAAAAAAAAAATCCTACTGAAAGCAAACGATAATCTGTAACGAAAACAGGCAACTACAATAAAAAATTAAATTTATCCAATGTCAGAACTGTAACGTTTGCTTTTTGTTTTGTAAAACAAAACAGTCTGTGTAATGCCTTTGGTATTGCAAGTCTTAAATTTATACTTAGTGTAGTATGATAAGGATAGTTAGCTATTTTCATAACATTCCAATCTATTTTTAAACCCATTTAGACTCTCAATGTTTAGTATGAAATTACATGTAAGAGGAATTCCCCTAAGGAAGGGCCACCTTTAACACTTTTTGCGGGGATTCCCACCTTACTATGGGTGTTTACACCTTTAATTAGATTTGGAAGCAGAATGAGAATAGTTGGTAAAATCTAAACCTATTTATACACCCTTTTAAATGCAAATTTATCACTATGTGGGTTTAAATAATTAATAATAGGCAGCAATGAATTCCCGCAAGGCCATACATCTCTACTACGCGCTTTTTGAAAGAATCCATAGCCATCTAATATAAGCGTTCAGAAGGATCTTAAAATAGATTTGAAAAGAACAGAATTTATTTATTTTTCTTATAAGCTGTTTTCCACTACAAAGAGAAAAAGTCAGTAAGTCAATACGCTTGGCAACTTAATAAGGTTACTGATTCTAAACAATTTATTACTTATCATCTCTGAGCGTTTAAGATTGTCCAAAGTTTTTCAAAAAGCATAAATTTAATGAATTGCCTTGCTCTATTGAGCATTGAGGACTGTGTATAAAAATCTCTTCATGATGTTCATTGGTGTGGATAGAGCCCTGGTTGCATTGTTCGTTGAATTTATTGGAACCAGTCGTGACATCACACTTCCTCTCCCCTTCACTTGATAGGACGTTTAGCACTCAACATATTGATGAGTTATGCGATATAATTATTGTGGGATTTGCAAAATCACCAATAAATAATACAAATTTCTCTTTTCAAATACTTAAATGCTTTGCGTTTCCATGAATAAACCTTTTGTTTTTTTTTAAATTTTGTGGAAACCAAACTTTGTTTTTTTCTCCTACCAATTCTTTTTTTTTTTTAATTGTTGTGCACCAGGCGCAAAACACCGCGTGTACAATCATACAAAATAAAATATTGTGACTTACTCATGTCTCATGATTTCAAAACGAAATGTATCAGATTCCATATCTGGCAGGCACTTGACCAATTTCTGAGGTTTCAGAAAGTATTTGGCAGTTATCCAGTAACGGGAAGCCATTATGTGGGGTGAGAGAAACGTCAGGAAAGAGATAGACGACATGATGTTGTCTACAAAACAACAACAACAACAACAACAATAACAACAACAATAGCAGAATCAAAACAAAAGCCCGCTCTTTCTAGTCGCGACTATGTGGTTCCAACCCGTAAAAATTAGATTTAGAGGCTGTAGACCTCTAGACAAATTATAAATAAGAATTATATAGAGCTAGAATTTTAGGTAGTATTTAGCAGCGGTTAGAATGAGCTTTGAGTGAAAATGACCGTGTCCCGCAAAGTGCAAGCAATTGTTTAGTCAACATCATTATCATCTTAATTATTAACATCATAACCTTCATCCGCATCATCATGGTCATCTTCTTCTTCTTTTTCCTTTTATTTTTGGTTAGACTTTTTTATCCTAGCTCTATCTCTAGTTTCTACTATCTTAATTTGCCCTGTTCTTCCTCTGGCTTTCAACATTATTCTCGTGAGGTTGCTTCACATTTCAGTAGCAAAAAGATTGAGATTCCTCATAACAATGGTAGCAGCCTCCTCCCTGTACCGCCTGGAGACGGCCTAGCTCTATTCTTTTACGATCAGTTTTGACCACTTCGCGTCTGGCTATTCATGAGCATTTTACTTCTAAAGCGGTGGTCTAGATGGTGAATTTTTTATTCTTACACATCCAGCGCCTCTTCATCTCTCTCTGTCTGTGTCTGTCTGTCTGTTTGTCTCTGTCTGTCTGTCTGTCTGTCTGTCTGTCTGTCTCTCTCTCTCTCTCTCTCTCTCTCTCTCTCTCTCTCTCTCTCTCTCTCTCTCATCCTTCTTCTTTCTCTGTCTGTCTGTCTGTCTGTCTGTCTGTCTGTCTGTCTGTCTGTCTGTCTGTCTGTCTC
>JAWDGP010003892.1:280000-307500 GCA_033675545.1 Elysia crispata | reverse complement strand
TTACTAAGCTCCCATAAATTCTTCACAACTCCCCCCTATGGACCCGTTTCAGAACACTTGCTACATAGTCCTCAAGATTAAACTGCGGAAAAGTTACAATTCAAACTTCACAAGATACTTTTCCGAAAACAATGACTCCCATAATCTGTTCAAAAAGCTCATTGACACTCTTACACCTCTTATAAATCTGTAGTGGTTAGTGAAAATTTTTATTGGCAAAACTGTCCTCTCTGTTGCAACTAGTGAAGATTTTTATCGACAGTACTGTACTCTCCACCACAGCTAGTGAAGATTTTTATCGACAGTACTGTACTCTCCACCACAGCTAGTGAAGATTTTTATGGACAGTACTGTATTCCCAATCGTTGCTAGTGAAGATTTTTATGGACAGTACTGTATTCCCAATCGTTGCTAGTGAAGATTTTTATCGACAGTATTGTATTCCCAATCGTTGCTAGTGAAGATTTTTATCGACAGTACTGTATTCCCAATCGTTGGTGGTGAAGATTTTTGTGGACAGCACTGTATTCCCAATCGTTGCTAGTGAAGATTTTTATCGACAGCACTGTACCCTCCACCACAGCTAGTGAAGATTTTTATGGACAGTACTGTATTCCCAATCGTTGCTAATGAAGATTTTTGTGGACAGTACTGCATTTCCAATCGTTGCTAGTGAAGATTTTTGTGGACAGTACTGTGTTCCCAATCGTTGCTAGTGAAGATTTTTGTGGACAGTACTGTACTCTCTGTCGTTGCTAGTGAAGATTTTTGTGGACAGTACTGTATTCTTAATCCTTGCTAGTGAAGATTTTTGTGGACAGTACTGTATTCTTAATCCTTGCTAGTGAAGATTTTTGTGCACAGTACTGTATTCCCAATCGTTGCTAGTGAAGATTTTTGTGGACAGTACTGTATTCCCAATCGTTGCTAGTGAAGATTTTTGTGGACAGTACTGTATTCCCAATCGTTGCTAGTGAAGATTTTTGTGGACAGTACTGTACTCCCTGTCTCCCTGTCGTTGCTAGTGAAGATTTTTGTGGACAGTACTGTATTCTTAATCCTTGCTAGTGAAGATTTTTGTGAACAGTACTGTACTCTCCACCACAGCTAGTGAATATTTTTGTGGACAGTACTGTACTCCCTGTCGTTGCTAGTGGGGAGTTCTGTACTCCCTGTCGTTGCTAGTGGGGAGTTCTGTACTCCCTGTCGTTGCTAGTGGGGAGTTCTGTACTCCCTGTCGTTGCTAGTGGGGAGTTCTGTACTCCCTGTCGTTGCTAGGGGGGAGTTCTGTACTCCCTGTCGCAGCTCAGATAACTGAGACTTGATTATTACAAAGAACTAGCATATATTTTTTTTTAAATAAACTTCGGGATATGTTCATTTCTCTCCTCCGAGGTCTTCTTGTTCGCTTATTATGCCTCACCATCCTAGAAAATGGCGATCTTGATGTCATATACAACTGGTACAATCCAAGAGTAATGCAGAGTTTACCTTGATACGTATTACAGCATAGCATTATCATGTCTTGTTCTTAACATTGCGATGAAGATAAGAACATCGCTGTGATTTTGATGTGACCCCACTTTATATCTTTAGCTCGCGTGCACTACTTGTGTGAATCGTGTACAGATTTCCCTAAACGTATCGGATATTTATGAGAAAAATCAACTTATTACATTAATAGCTTACATAACACAATTTCGCGTTATCCATAATTCAAATGTTTCGGAATTTCCCGAAAATTAGATAGGTTTTTTTTTTTTTTTTTGGCAAAGAGAGATGCATTATGAATAATGCAAGACAGTCCAAGGGAAATTGTTGATGTTTGTCAATATGTTTTGTTTATATTGGAAAACATCTGATTCTGTATTTTCAAAATCAATCCAAAAATCCTTCTACATATTCATTATAGCTTCAATGCTTCATGGAAATTTCCGTTATTTGTATTTTATATGTTAATGAGTTTATGAAGTATACCTCTGTATCATCATCATCATCATCATCATCATAAACATCATTATTATTATTATTATTATTATTATTATTATTATTATTATTATTATTATTATTATTATTGTTGTTGTTGTTGTTATTATCATCACCATCATTATCATCATCATCATCATCATCATCATCGTTATCATTATTATTATTATTATTATTATTATTATTATTATTATTATTATTATTATTATTATTATTATTATTCATTACCAATACAAATAATTAAAAAAATACACAAAAAGGCAAAATAAATTAATTTGCGGATTATCCAAAGAAATGAAGCTGGACCTTTCTTGTTACTAGAAAATATTGGCAGGGTCCTTGACACCACAACATTACAAGCGTTATAGTATAACGGGAGAACGAAGAGGGTGATAGAGAGAGAGAGAGAGAGAGAGAGAGAGAGAGAGAGAGAGAGAGAGAGAGAGAGAGAGAAAGAGACAGAGACAGACAGACAGACAGACAGAGGAGAGAGAGAGAGAGAGAGAGAGAGAGAGAGAAAGAGAGGGACACACATAGAGAGAGAGGGAGAGAGAGAGAAAGTGAGAGAGAGAGAGAGGGAGGGGAGAGAGAAAGAGACAGAGACAGACAGACAGACAGACAGAGGAGAGAGAGAGGAGAGAGAGAAAGAGAGGGACACACATAGAGAGAGAGGGAGAGAGAGAGAAAGTGAGAAAGAGAGAGAGAGAGAGAGAGAGAGAGAGAGAGAGAGAGAGAGAGAGAGAGAGAGAGAGAGAGAGAGAGAGAGAGAGAGAGAGAGAGAGAGAGAGGTGCTCGGATAAGTTAAATACAAGTTCTTCAATTGTTGCATTTATCTTCGACTCGATTTTCTATAAAATTGAATCTATCCGTTGAGATTCCTTATGAATTGGCTATCACACAAAAGTACGAAGACATCCATCACATAATTATCTTGTTTACCGCATCCGATAATCTCTCTCTCTCTCTCTCTCTCTCTCTCTCTCTCTCTCTCTCTCTCTCTCTCTCTTTCTCTCTCTCTCCCCCCTTTTTTCCCACCTAGACATTACTAATTCACCGTCGACTTGAGCCACATCCTAACGACTGCACCCATCTACACCGATAAATAATGCACGGCCAGAAGTATCCAAACGGAGAAGGTTGATGAGAGAGAGCGCAGTGCGGCGCACGCACCACTTAGCACGGTGCGTGATTACAACTGGCTCTCCAATAATCGCTGGTGCGCAGATTGACTCGGTTTGCGGGAACTTTCGGATACATGCGGTAAAGCTAAGCTACAAGTCTGTTATTGATGTTGGATGTTGATGACGCGACTTATCCGATTCTTTCTATCTCTTATTTTTTTTTTTTTCGATTGTCCTTTATTTCTGTACTTCAGTCGTTCTTTATCATTCTATCAACTTCTGTCCGTTTATCTCTATGTCTCTTCTCTGTCTCTCTCTGTCTCTCTCTCTCTCTCTCTCTCTCTCTCTCTCTCTCTCTCTCTCTCTCTCTCTCTCTCTCTCTCTCTCTGCCTTTCCGTAATCTCTACACCTTCAGTTTCCCACTTTTCTGGTCGATATACCGTAAAAGATATTTTCTCAGGCAGCATATTTCTTTCTTCACTCAAGTGAACAGTCGAGAAAATGCCGATTTCCTGAATAATGGACCTTTTTTTCTTCTTTTAGAATCTTTTTTTTTCCTCTCACCATGCTACAGACAACCAGATATCTTACTATACTCTGCCTCAACATCAAGCAAAGCGTGTATCCCAGCATCTAATTGTGTTACGTCTCTATCTGCGCTCGGCAATGCCTGCATTCATGTAGGATTGTATTAATATAATACGGCCTGAGAGCGATAATGGGATTACACTTCCTTCGCCGGGGTTCGGCTTAAGCGGAAATATGGTTTATAAATAGACCCCATCACCGCCTCTTTGCTGGAAACATCCACAAAGATGCAGCATGCTTAATGTTGCTGTCAGAATTTTACATTTAGAGCTTAGACCTATCCTCGTCAAATTCATGGAAATAAATATTTTTTTTTTTTTAACCTCAGATTAAAGTTTCCGTCACATGAATAATTGAGCTGTCATACTAGCTTTGTATTATAGTTACAACAGCCTATCGCCATAGTCCCAAAAGTTGTGCTATAAAGCACACAAAGAAGGAAATTGTCTAATTCTGTATTTTCCCAAGTAAGTTTTAGATCCTTTAAAACGCTTTTAGAAAGCTGTGGATTTTCGCATTAGGTGCGTAAAAGCGCTCTGCCTTGCGGGAATTCTTAGCCACACAGTTATTTAACCTACATGATAATGAACGTTTTTTTTTTTAATCTGTAAATAGATTTGGATTTTTACAAAATCAGTTACGTTTTCATATTTCTTAACTGGATATTATTTTAGTTGAGGAACTCTATTATCCCACAACTCTCCCGTGCCAGGTATTCTCTAAGGCCACATAATATTCAATGGTTTAGAGGATGGCAACAAATCACTGGCTTTAAGTACGAAAGCTAACATTATTTTAGACTTTTTACTGAAAGTGTATGCGGGTGCAAGAGCCAGAAACAGTGCGGCTGTAGTACCAGTTGCTACAAGATTTAATGACATTTGCAACGCATTATTATGTTGTGTGCGATTGGACATATCTGTAACTATTATTTGTCTGAATTTAACTCACCACATCCGAATACTTTGTATCAATATCGCTGGTGTAGTTCCTTCTGAGCGGTTTTAGAAATTCACTTAATTTCTGAACTTCAGTTTAAAAAAGCCCCTAAAAAGGCAATTTAAGTCGTATTTACCAAGTTTGCAAGAGAAAAAAGCCCACAACAGGAGGCTGATTTTCGGTGAGTTTTATTTAGAGCAATGGGGACAAAATTAATAGTGATAATGTAACTCAAGTCTTGATTACTGATTCTTAACAACTCGTAGTTCAGCAAGAGTATCTGGAGTCTTTTTAAAACATTCGGTGATTTAGGAAAATCTTGCACATCATGGACGCCATGTATTGCAAATAATAATTTAAAAAAGAATCACTATTTGATGTGATGTTACAATTGACATTGATGAAGGGAAATAAAGTCCGAGCCATAACGCTCTTAGATTGGGCATGCCCACCTGTGCACTCATACTTTATATCCCGTTTGCTGAGACGATTTCTTTCGATTTTTCGTGTGTGAACAGGTTATCTTTTCAGCTAAGGGACTACGGTTTGTGAAGAACTTTCTTAGAAACGTTGGATAGTTTGTTTTTTATATTTTTGCTTGTAAGGACGCAGTACTTGTGTATGGTAATATTAAAGTAACGTAGGAACTTTTGTAATATGCCAGAGCTAGGAAAACTAATATTTCACGTGCCACATATTGGGTTACATTAGTTTGCAAAGTATCCATCATTTATTAGTCTCGCGTTAGATCAATTCAAATTGCATTGATTCATTAAAAAAGACACCTCCTAGATATTATCTCTATTCTCATTGTTTAGATTAAAAAAAAAAACTTTCTTTAACTTGAATTTATTCTAACTAAATATTAATCGGAAATATGATCAAACCTCATGTTCACAGCAATATGTAGCAGGGGAAAAACCCATTGTGCTTCATAAACCTAATCTGTCCCGCCACAATCTAAAAGCTGCACCAAGATCAGCGCATATTCTAGTAAAGGTAATTGTAAACTTGAATCTGTCCCGCCACAATCTAAAAGCTGCACCAAGATCAGCGCATATTCTAGTAAAGGTAATTGTAAACTTGAATCTGTCCCGCCACAATCTAAAAGCTGCACCAAGATCAGCGCATATTCTAGTAAAGGTAATTGTAAACTTGAATCTGTCCCGCCACAATCTAAAAGCTGCACCAAGATCAGCGCATATTCTAGTAAAGGTAATTGTAAACTTGAATCTGTCCCGCCACAATCTAAAAGCTGCACCAAGATCAGCGCATATTCTAGTAAAGGTAATTGTAAACTTGAATCTGTCCCGCCACAATCTAAAAGCTGCATATTCTAGTAAAGGGAATTGTAAACTTGAATATGATAAGGAGGAGGAAAGCAGACGATGGCGTTAAAGGGCGACGAGGAGCAGAATGATGAGGAGGCAGAGGAGGAGGACGACGACGACTATGAAAAGGATTAGTGAGAGGAGGAGGAGGAGGAGAGAAATTCGGAGGGATTGTTGGATTAAGAGACGTCTCTTTTCAGCAACATCTTTTTTTTTAGTTCAGTTTTACATCAAGCTGAGCTAATACTTTGTTCCAGATTAAAAAAAAAAAAAGATTAAATCCTCTAGCTCAGAGATTTAATGGAATGTCAATCTGCGTTAGGCAGAGTTGAAAATATCTGTTTAGGCGTAGGGCCTATGTATGAAAATAATGTTGAATTGAAAATAAAAATTAGGTTTATCGTTTTTAACGTTGGAATAAATGAAAAGAAGAAAACATTATAAACAATAGCAAAACAGATCAGCATTTAAGATTTTATCAGGAGGTATTAAGTTCTCTTTTCAGAACCAATATTACTTAAGCAGTCTGTTAAAATTGCACCATTTTAATCAATGATTTTATGCAAGAAAGTGCGCAATTTTCCAAATATCCACTAAACCAAAGTGACGTAAGAAGCCGTAACAGAGCATCCACGATGACAGCGCTAAGTCCTAGTAGTTTTCTTTTAGCAATTTCAAAATAAATTTCAAGAAAAAAAAAGTCCTCAAAATCCGATTCCTTTTCAAAGGTATGCCAATATACTGGGAACATTTTGTAAAGGTCAACACGTTATGGTTATTTCTATTTTGCGACAATGTCCAGAATCCAGATCTAGATGTAACCTTGAATACAAAGTACGGCTCTTTTCGGATATCACGGCGAAGCATCTAGTTTACTAGGAGGTATGCCAAGAATGAGACAGAAAAAAATTATTACATAAAGTTAAAAGGTCGGTCCTGCCAATAACTTTCAGACTGAAGCAAAATTAATGGCAAAGCGAGATACAAAATGTTTAAAGTAATATTATTAAAATATTATTAGAAATAAGGGAAAATATAATAACGGGGATCGCAGAACCCATGCAGTCTTACGATCATTTTAAACCGTTTATAACATTGATGCAATTCACTATTGTCTCGTATAAAGAAATTCACAATGGGTCTGTAGTTTTGCCTTGGCTTTCTGGTTTTTCCTTTCCTGTACGGATTTATAGGAAGCACAGAAGATTCAGGAAAACATATAAATTCAAAACAAAGCAATAAGCTCCTTTGTGAAGAATTTTATTCAGTTTTGACAAAAAAGGTGTTAATAAATTGATTTGTTTCATGTTCAAACTGCCCCTTTGCTGATTTCTTGGGATGATATCAATCAGTCTGTAAGAATTAAACGATTAATCGAAGCTTTTCCTGAAAGTTACGATTGACAAATCATAATTTCTATTGTGTCTGATAAACTCTTTCTAGACATTCCCAGCGTAGGCCAAATAACGAAACTCTATCTACGTGTTTCAGCCACTATTATAGGCACTGTGTAGTCCCTGTAAGTAAAGGGCTGTTCCGTTACTTTGTTCCTTTTACTCTGAAATACCTCTGCTTGAAATGTATAAAGAAAATTGAAAAAAAAAAAACACTTTTATTTACGAAGTATTGTTTAATTTTTCCAGATTTGTGAGCTTCTTTGAGCTTGGCTCGGTCTTTTTAATACTGGCATTACTGTTTATTTTCCATCACCTATTTGTAGCACGAGACACCTATATACATAGCAATATCAAAAGCCACTTGAACACTGAAAATAGCGTATTGACGTTCTTAACATAATTAATGAAAGGATATTAAAGGCCGAGAGTTGCGAGTTTCGTTAACAGTGAAGCGCCAAAATGTGAATTAATGCCTGCGGCATACAAAGTAATTTTTTTAACAGAAAATAAAATAAAAAAGGGCTTTAGTAATATCCATTTCTTGTTTTTAAGTCAAAAACGGTACATCCTTTTTTAATAGCTTCTTTTACATTGCATTTCAGATTTACGCCATTGATGTCTTTTTCCCCACTCAGAGTAAATTAAGATATCAAATAAACTTTGAAAAAGCAAAACAGAGCAACAAAGAATCATAAACAAGAGATAGCCTCAATATTGGACTATTTGCTCTTATCCAATGAAAAATCATAATCTTTAGTGTTTTCAACGTCAAGAGAGGAAAAAAATATGGAGCAGCAGAATGATCCAATGAAAGTGCGGAATCCCGAAGATGGCGCGGATGAATATTTCCAAAGAATCGTTGACCGACTGCGGAGGGATATCGAAGGTCGTCGGTGCGACTGTGACGAGCTTCCCAAGAGAGATAACTCAAGAATAAAAAACAACGCAATGCATCATGGGTATGCTTGACCTTTCCTTGATTTAATTTTTTTTTTTTTAATGAAAGCATTGAAATATATAAGCTGGAAATATTGAGAGAAAGTGATGATGCGTACAGAATGTATGAAATCATGGAATTTAGAAATGAAAACATAATTTTGAATGATAACAACAGTCTCTCTATAAAAGAGAGAAAGAGACAGAGAGAAGGTTAATAAGATTAAGCAAGAAGAAGAAGGAGGAGGTTAAAGAGAGATTTAGAAAAGGAGAAGGGAGAGAAGGTTAAAAAGAGTTAAAAAGAGAAGCAAAGAAAGAAGGAAGTTAAAAATAGATATAACGAGAAGGGAAAGAGAGAAGTTTAAAGATAGATAAAACAAGAAGAGATAGAAGGTTAGCAGAGAGAGAGAGAGAGAGAGAGAGAGAGAGAGAGAGAGAGAGAGAGAGAGAGAGAGAGAGAGAGAGAGAGAGAGAGAGAGAGAGAGAGAGTGAGAGAGTGAGAGAGAGTGAGAGAGAGAGACAGAGAGAGAGACACACACACACAGACAGAGAGAGAGAGAAAGAGAGAGAGTGAGAGAGAGAAGAGAGAGAGGGAGGGAGGGAGAGAGAGAGAGAGAGAGAGAGAGAGAGAGAGAGAGAGAGTGAGATGGAGAGTGAGATAGAGAGAGAGAGAGAGAGAGAGAGAGAGAGAGAGAGAGAGAGAGAGAGAGAGAGAGAGAGAGAGAGAGAGAGAGAGAGAGAGAGAGAAAACCGCGTTAGACAAACTGAACACTCCATGACTTATCCTCTTTATAAAACTCTTAGGATGACAAAGACGAGACGATGGCCGTGCGCCCAGCAGCCAGGCTGCACGTGTCGGAGATTGGTGGTCGACTGGGAACACAGAACACCCTTTGTGTTCACCTACAAAACTCTGGACGGGGGAGCAACACAAGTGGGAGGTGAGTTGAAACAGAGATACCAGATTATTTTAGGAACCCGACCTTCCTTCCCCCCCCCCCCCCCAAAAAAAAAAAAAAAAATTATTATTACGAGAAGCTTGCGTGACTGTAGATTTATTGAGACTTTTGACAAGCCGAGCTTCAAGTATTATTGTTTCGTGAAGCTTGCGTGACACTAGATTTGGCGAGACGTTTTGAGCCGAGATCCCAGTGTCACTGCTATGGAGAATTAGCGTGACAGTTGATTTAGCTCGCGAGACGTTTGACGAGCCGAGCTTCAAGTATTATTGTTTCGTGAAGCTTGCGTGACACTAGATTTGGCGAGACGTTTTGAGCCGAGATCCCAGTGTCACTGCTATGGAGAATTTGCGTAACGGTTGATTTAGCTCGCGAGACGTTTGATGTGCCGAAACCCAAGTGTCATTGCTACGGGAAGCTTGCGTGACACTAAATTTAGCGAGACGTTTGACCAGTCGAGCCCTCAGTGTTATTGCTATGGGGAAGTTGCGTGACACTAGATTTATTGAGACGTTTCACAAGCCGAGCCCCAAGTGTCACTACTACGTGAATCCTGCGTGGCAGCAGATTTAGCGAGACGCTTGACGAGCTGAGTCCCTAGTGTTATCGCTATGGAGAACTTGCGTGACACTAGACAGCGAGTCGTTTGACAGGGCCGATTCCGCAGTGTTGTTGTTACGTGGAGCTTGCGTGACACAAGATTTAGCGAGACGTTAAAAGAGCCGAGCCTCAAGTGTTATCGCAACGTGAAGTATGCGTGACACTAGATTTAGCGAGACGTCACAAGCAGAGCCCCTAGTGTCATAGCTACGACAAGCTTGCCTGACAGTAGATTTAGCGCGCGAGACGTTTGACGTGCCGAGACCCAAATGTCATTGTTACGCGAAGCTTGGGTGACACTAAAGATAGCGAGATGTTTGACAAGCCGAACCTCAGGTGTTATGGCGACGGAGAGTTTGCGTGACAGTAGATTTAGCGAGACGTTTGACAAATCGAGCTCCCGAGCGTCATTGCTACGCTACGGGAAGCTTGTGTGACACTAGATTTATTGAGACGCTTCACAAGCCGAGCCCCAGGTGTTACTACTACGTGAATCGTGCGTGACAGTAGATTTACAGAAACGTTTGACGAGGCGAGTTTCAAATGTCACGCTACGTGAAGCTTGCGTGACAGTAGATTTAGTGAGATGTTTGGCAACACGAGCCCTCACTGTAATTGCTCGCATAAATGTACTCGCTAAATGCTTTTAGAAAAAGTTTCTTTCAATTCGCGCTTGTAAGTTGAAGGACGGGCTAATTTAAAAAAAAAAATTATTTTTTTTCTGTACTAACTGCTTATAAAGAAGGCCGATAAACTAGTCAATTTTTAACAGTCAAGTTAAACTCTGCCCACGTTTCGGGCTGATTGACTTATGATCAAGGGCCCTAAAATCATTAGTAAACGTAAGATCGCCTTCCGACGTTCTTAAGCCGATGCTCTTTGCATGGGCTACGACGTGAAGTTCCTACGCATCTATTTATACTGAGCCACATCCCCTTGGAGGAGACGCTTTTTAATTATCCTAAGTTTACTTTTGTGACAATTTACACGCTATTTTCATCAGCTAGAGCCACTCGCGATGCTAAGGGAAGCAATAGGTTGCAAACTAATGCATTTCCATAGGTTGTTTCCCTTGCTTTTATTTTTTTCGTTCTCAGATTTGTTTATTTTATTCTTTATTACAGATTTGCTTGAGGTTGCAAAAATGCTTAAATATTTCACTTGGTGAAACAAATTTGTTTAAAGCATCAAATCTAATCGGACAAAAGATGTTCTGAGGACATAAATACTATGTATTCCGAACACTTTTTAAGTAATCATGTCTTTTGACGTGTTAGCCCTTTAAAACTTGTTTTTCTCTTTATTTCTTGTCTACAATACGGTGATGTCACACCTTTTCACATATCAAACTTAAGCCTCCATCGGGCGAGATGGGCGGAGCTTTTGTTATTCTCATGTAGGGCTTAATTTTTTTTCCTCTATGCCACCAATACACCTGTCGTTCTTTAAATTTTGTCTCCGATCATAATCCCCCATATGGCTTTCCTCCCTTTTAAGTTAAAGATGATAATGAAAATAATAAAATGATGCTCTCATCGCGTTTTACCTCAATTGCGTGGTTTATTACCCGCTGAGTGTTGGTAATAATTATAGAGAGGTATTTAATCAAACTGTTTTGTCTCTTAATTTTCTATTGATCTTTTCCATGAGTGTTTAATCTTTTTTTTTTGGTAGTGTTTTACTTCTTCTGTAATTCTTTTTCTAATCTCTCTCTCTCTCTCTCTCTCTCTCTCTCTCTCTCTCTCTCTCTCTCCCCCATACCCTCTCCGCTCTTTTTTTCCACTGACAGACATAATTACAAACACATTCTCTCTCCCACTCTCTCCTTTGTCTCTTTTCTTAATTACATGTTGAGCTTTAAAAGCAAAATTTTTATTTATTTATTTATTTATTTTTTCTTTGATTGGGCGATTTGCTGGTTAACCCATGCTTACTAAGCACAGGCGAAGTCACCCGAGTACACAAAACCTCAGTATATTTAGACTTGAAGTGGATCTATTCCTCAAAATTTTTAGCATTGTTTGGACAAAGTAATTTCAGAAAGACCTTTATGGCAGCCAATCAGTCCACTCAACAACAATCTTACATATACACTGCTCTAACTGTGCGAAATAGTTAAATGTTACAGCTCACTTAGACACTTAATGCAAAGGTTTGTTTACCTCGATGACCCGGGCTTTACCCTGGGAAGTCTAGACACCAACACATCAGCTCCAGGGCTGAACTCGAAAGTAAAAGCAAAGGTCGAGATCTCGAAAGCATCTTGTTTGGACTAGAACTAAACCAGACGTCCCTAGATGCTGCTTTGCTCACAGTTAAATCATTTGGGCACATTCTGGGACTTGATCCAGCACCCTATGACCTTCGATACCTCTTACTTTGCTCCTCTTGCTGTAGTGAAATTCTAGATTCAAAACTAAAACTTTTGATCCATGAAGATTAAAAACAAAAAAAGATAAATCAATGTTATTGTACAAGTATTATTTCCACGAAGCTTGCGATAAGACTCAAAAATACTGCTTATCTCAGACAAAAATGAAACAGTCAAAAACTGTTTCATTATTTTATCATTTTCGTGTACCTTACATCCCTTTTATGTTCACTCAAGATCATTTTGGTCGGCAATTTATATCTAATCCTCTGCTACAACATTTCTCTGACCCTACCAGTAGTAATTTTCATAAGCAAATTCTTATCAGCAACTCGGTGAAATCTATATAAAAAGAAAAGCAAGGAGACGTGAAGAAGGAGCATTGAGAGAAAGGCAGAGGTGGGTGTAGGTGTGAGTACGTGTGAGGTTGATGGGTGGAAAAAAAATAAAAACTATCCATCGTAATAACAAACACACACACACACACACAGCCGTTTGATGAAGACATTACACCGCACACAAAACGCCAACATATTGGGCGAAATCAGAACAAGATTTCTCTGAAAACGTGGAAGATATAAAACGGAACCCAGTAATAAAACGAACGCCATAAATCGTTTAAGAATCTTATGAACCCGGGCGTCTCTTTTAACCAACAAAGCGACACCTTTAATAGCGTTATAACAGGGCTATCACAGAAATAGTCCCGAGGCTGTTGACATAATGGGACAGTAAGTGGTCAAACTTTTCCACCTGTCCACATCGATAGGCGGTACCGGGCATTGCGGTGTTAATCTCCTCCCACACTACTGGCCACAACCTGTCCTATCGGTTATTGTCATCTATCGTCCGTGGACTACCGACCGACTAACCAACCGTACGGTCAACCTGTTTTCACCACCTCTAATCTCACGGTCGGGTGAGAAGCGGCGTGTTGTTATGGCATTCTTGGGAATCGTAAATAAAACAAGAATCGAGTGCTGTAATGCTACGAATACTTGTATGTACCGTAACCCAACTGCGTATCGTTGAGACTTGTTTAATCATGTAATTATTTATTAATATTCATATATATTTGTTTGTTTGTACATTTATTGTTTTTATTTTAATTTTACATTTTTTTCGACAATTTGTTTCCTTCCCATTTTGTTAACAGTTTCTTTTTTTTTTCAGTCTTAGACTCTATACTCGAGAGACAGATATGGTTTATTTAGATGAAGATATGTAAAAGCATTGAAATTTAAACAAAATTATTTAGAGCTAAGCTGACCATTATTAATCTGTGTTGCGGTAGAACGAGAATACGCCTGGTTTTGTTTTTTTAACCTCAGCGCCAGTATTATTCAAAATAAAACAAAACTTCTCAGCGATCTAAAACATTATAAGAAATGGATACCGCTTTCAAACTTAAAACTTAGGATTGATGAAAAAAAGATTTTTTTGTTTGAGTTTCACGCCGATACGTTCACTTTTCCTACACAATTTTCATCAAGGCAAAAGATTTGATAGCTTGGATTGCACGGTAGCGCTGGGCGAGACTGAGCGCTATTTTCTCTTACGCCATCCTCTTCATCAGATTTAAAAGTGAGAAAATATTTAAACATATCTTTTGATAATAATTTATGTCGCACCCGCCGTGATAGCAGTATACGAGAGGCGAGGCGATAGCTATTGACCTGCAGAAATTAAGAAGTTCTTCGTTCTTACGGAGGATTATAAGTATTTAACAAGTAAATTTTGAAAGCATTTTATGTTTGAAAGATTAAAAGGGAGAAAAAAGCAAGACGTCACTATTGGTTCTAAAATGATCTAAAACCAACAGAAATAAGTTCTGTATAAACCATTGATCAGCCCGTTCACGTATTGAACATTTTTTTTAATCACAGCTCATATTGCCCGATCAGAACAAAATATTAATCTAAGTGCTTCGTGGTTTGTAATCTGCTCGGAGCAATGTTGCCGATGTGACACAATCATAGACTGTATCCCTATCCTTTCCTTCTTGGGTTATTCGAACAGATCCTTACGAAATCTCTGGCTTGATTAAGATAATAATTAATTCAACTCGATTCAATATTATTTCGACCTAGTGCATTACTACAATACACGAATATGAGGTAAAGGTGACATGTAACACAAAAAAGTGTCATTAGAAAGAAATAACGTGCAGCCATAATAATTATTAATAGCTCATAGGCATAAATGTACGGAGAGGACAGCTGAAACTAATTTAGATAATGTAACATAACAAACATAAACCATTAAACCGGAGACTTTCAGAGTGGGAACAAGCTACTGATTGTTTCAGTAAATTTACTAATTAAAAAAAACAAAAAACAAAAAAAAAACAAAAAAAAACAAAACAAAAAAAAACCAGCATAATTTTTAGAATTAAAAAGTCCATTCGTCTTTAGCATTTTTGGATAACGGTAAGCATTTCTTTGTTTTTGTGATCAAACAACCTTAGTTCACTTAATAGCTTTTTTTTTTCTTTCTTCGAGAAATAGATAGTGAAATTCACCACAAAAGTTTCGCAGGAGGATTTTGTGATATTTTGTCAAAATTTCCTGATCGTCATGAAGCTTATATATAAATCTTCTCCGCTTGTAAACTCGATATGCGTTACACATAATTCACAAAACTGACTGTTTCACGATGACACAGGACACTAAGATAACACGTCAAAATTACTATTACGCACACAATATAAGCGAGAGTAATATGCAGTGCTAGAACACTTGGTTTTTTTTCCCCACATTCCTGCAGGGTTTCATAATGCATGGGGGAAAATATGAAATATGCCGACTTCATTCTCTAGCAGCTTAAAGAAAAAAAACAACAAAATATTGAAAAATATTGTATCATTGAGCATAAAAAGATGAAGCATTTTGTTTTCAAAATACCTGGTTAAAGCAATTACCATGCATGCTCTGTTTTCTATGAAAAGAATGCAATCATTAGCTTTAAAAAAAAATAGAAAGTAGGAGCATTGGTCCTTTTGTAGAGCCGTACGAAATATAAAAAAAAATTCAGTGGCAAGAATTAACTTTCAATTTTCGCTAGAATTTTTAGAGGAAGCGTCGATACAGACGAGCGTCGAACTTTTACTGTTAAAAGTGCACTAACCGCTGCCACTAATATCCAGCGAATAGGAATTTGAAATAATAATAAAAAAAAAAAAAAAAGAAACGAAAAAAAATTAATTAAAAAAATGTAACCAGCAAACAAACCAATAAACTCGCCAATGGAATAAAATGACATTCATTAACAATGATCACATCGGCCATTTCCATCCTATTTCTTGTTGATCAACAAAGGTATTAATACACTGAGGAACGGGAATACTCATTGCAGTCATCACCCCAAGCAATCATTATTTTGACGCGCAAAATAAAGGAGAGTTCTATTGTTTTGTTGGGTGTTTTTTTTTTTTTTTTTTTTTTTTGCTTCTTTTTTCGCGATTCCCTCCACAATAATTTGGTTCTCAACGTCGAGTTTTGATTCCTTAAATCTTTTACTCCGGATCTCATTCCCTTAAAATAACATCTCTCCCTCCCCCTCCCCTCCCCCACCCCCCCCCACCCCCCTTTTTTTTCTGTAATTTCTTTCACTTCCCTCCTCCTCCTCCCACATCGATCAATCAACCCAACCGAGTGATTCCAGCACAATATTGTTGTCAATGTCGTGTTTTCGACACCCCCCACCACTACCCCAACCCAAAAAGTAATGTTCCTCCTTTCCCTCTCCACCACAGCACCCCCCCCCCCCCCCGCTGACTACTTCTTCCTGCCGTTCTCCCCCCCCCACCCCCCCGCCCCTCTCGCCCTCACGTCCATGTCCCTTCATGTGGTCAGTCAGTTCGTGTTATGACCTCTCCAGGTCTCAGCAGAAACCAGGCGTATAATGGCCGCAGTACTCTAGCCTCGCCCTCTACTGCCGTGTATTCATCGGGTCAGTTTAGTGACCATTTCTCGGGCTATTATCACAGGTTACTGACCTTAACCTGGAGTTAAGTGACTCCATCTGCTTCTGATAGTTTAGAGAGAAATAGAGAGAGAGAGAGAGAGAGAGAGAGAGAGAGAGAGAGAGCTGGAGATAGATAGATAGACAGATAGATAAATAGAGATAGATAGATAGAAAGATAGATAAATAGATAAATAAATAGAGATAGATAGATAGATAAACAGACAGATAGATAGAGATTGATAGATAAATAGATAGAGAGAGAGAAAGAGAGAGAGAGAGAGAGAGAGAGAGAGAGAGAGGAGAGAAAAAAAAAGGGGGGGGGGAGGAGGAGGATGGATGGAGAACAAACGAAGAGGCAAAAGAAACAAGTAGAGAAATAAAAAGAAAGAGAGAGATAGATAGATGAATAGGTAGATAGATAGCTGGATCGAGAGAGAGAAAGAGAGAAAGAAAGAGAGAGAGAGAGAGAGAGAGAGAGAGAGAGGGGGGGGGAGGTAGAGAGAGAAAACCAGTGAGATCATTGAATTTTATTAGAACGTCATACAATCGACTATTCATTCTCTCTCTCTCTCTCTCTCTCTCTCTCTCTCTCTCTCTCTCTCTCTCTCTCTCTCTCTCTCTCTCTCCCTCCCAAAATTCTCAATTGGGTGTCCCGTTAAATTGCATATAATTGAAATCATATCCACTATAACTTTTTTGGGATGTTATTTGCAACCCAAAATAACTTCTTGCAGCCTTTGAATTATAATTGGTTTTTCTAACTAACAAAAAGACAATCTATAAAGCCATTGATAACGTATTACGGATTATCGAAATCGGAAATTGTAGAAACAAGTAGGTTTAATTTTTTTCTCAAAGAATACCCGTTAGCAAATTTTGAAACCTTTAAATTGAAAAGAAATCAAAACATAAGTCGTACTATGATACACTGATGCTGAAAGAACTGTAGAAGTTTGGTCAGAGCAGCCAAAACCTGGATATCCAGACTTTATTGGCTTTTAGGTTTCAACCACAATAGCCATTAGGAAAATACGAAGGAAGGGTTTTTGTATAAAAACATATAAAAAAAACGAAGTATAATTAACCCTGGTGACGCTTTTGTCACAGAGTAAAACTTTCTTAATACAAAAATTAGAAGCATGCACTGCAGTCTTTCAAGTGAAATACTGGAATACATCCATTTCTGTACTTTTTTAATATCATTCTATTTACAGATATGTCTCATTAGAAAGCATACATTCCCGGTCCTGAAAAAAAATCGGAAGTGGCACTGCCTTGCCAGGATTCATATTTCGACATTTATTTTAACTTACACGAAAGTGCATCTTTAAATAGCACTGGATTGTAGTAAAGTAAGTAGCTACTCTTATCCAATAAATAGCGATTGAAGTCTTTATTTAAATCTTTCAATCAGCTCTGATCTAGGCAAAGTAAGATTAAAGATGAAATTAGAAAACCGGCTTTCAGGTTTGCACTTTGCAGCATTCTTTTCCGATACATTTTTAGCAGGCATCTCGAAAAGCCAGTGCAGTTTCCTATTTATTTACATCTCTCATAGACAAGGTAAATAAACTTCACGAAAGTACTCCTACCTGCTCCTTTATCTCTCTCTCTCTCTCTCTCTCTCTCTCTCTCTGCCTCTCTCTGTCTCCCTCTTTATCTCGATCTCTTTCTTTCTCTCTCCCTCTCTCGATCTCTTTCTCTCTCTCTCTCTCTCTCTCTCTCTCTCTCTCTCTCTCTCTCTCTCTCTTTCTCTCTGCCTCTCTCTGTCTCCCTCTTTATCTCGATCTCTTTCTTTCTCTCTCCCTCTCTCGATCTCTTTCTTTCTCTCTCTCTCTCTCTTTCTCTCACTCTTTCTCTCTCTCTCTCTCTGTCTCCCTCTTTATCTCGATTTCTTTCTTTCTCTCTCCCTCTCTCGATCTCTTTCTCCCTCTCTCTCTCTCTCTCTCTCTTTCTTTCTCTCCCTCTTTCTCTCTCCCATCCCCACCTCTTAAAGCCTGTTGATTGAGTTGATATTAATGGATAGTATTCAAAAAAATTATTTTCAGACTTTGTTTTATAAACACTCAAATATTGTCACACATGTAGAATTTATGGTGTGCCAATTAATAAACAAATGAGAAAAAAAAAATTAAAGAGAGAATAGTGATTAAATAAAATGCCAAACACAATCCCCAATTCGATTAGACGATATCAGGTTTGTTTCTTAAAACAAAAGTAATTAAAAAGCTTTATGCATGCCATAAACCTGTGTAAGGAAAAAAAAACCAACAATCTTTTCTTTGCAACAAAAATTTGCCGAGCCTAGAAAGGCATAAGGAAACGATGCCAGTTCTAATTCATTTATCTGGCAATATAGAATGGCGGATTGAAATAAATTTTATAAAGCCTACCCTAATGTTTCATGAACATTTCGTTGTTAACAAGAAAACCACAGTTTTTTTTTAATTAAAACAAAGTATCATACACATTTAAGAATTGAATGATTTTCATAGCAGGAAATAAAAAAAAATGATTAAAATGTAAACTTGTCATTTCAAAGATTGGAATAATACTTGAAAAATATGTAAGTTAAAATTAATACTTTATCTAGTTTATTCCCATAGGACATCGAGAGAGACCAAGACAACATTAAATATCTGAAAGCTATTTATAACTTTTAATTTAAAACGACAAGTGAAATCACTATGATGATGAGAGCGCAGAGTTTCAGCTCAGAAATTCTTACCTGGAGCGTATTTACGTTTATTTTCGTTTTTTTCTATAAGCTCTAAGTGAGCTCTTAACTTGTCTTGTCCATGAGGGACAGAGTGCTTGAGCTGAAGCGGAACGTGAGGAAAAAGGCCAATTGGAGCCGACGGCTGGCATGATAGAGAGGAATGAGAATATAAAGCAAGAGGAAGAGATGGATGAGGAAAAAAAATACAACAGCAAAAACAAAACAATTAAAACGAAATGTCAAATGAGAATATATGTTGCTATTGCTGCTGCTGTTGATGATGATGATGATAGAGGGGTAAAGGAGTAAAAGGAGGAGGAGGTGGAGGAGGGGGGAGGAGGAGAACGAGGCAGAGGAGGAGGAGGAGAAAGAAAGAATGAGGTAGAGAGTGTGAAGAAGAAATTAAAAGATAGAGACAGAAAAAAGATAGGAGAGAGCGAGAGAGAGAGAGAGAGCGAGAGAGAGAGAGAGAAAGAGGCAGAGAAGCCGAGAGAGAGGGAAAGAGAGAGAGAGAGAGAAAGAAAGAGAGAGAGAACGATAGAGAGAAAGAGAGAGAGAAAAGTGAGAGAGAGAGAGAGAAAGAGAGAGATCGAGAGAGAGAGAGAGAGAGAGATCGAGAGAGAGAGAGAAAGAGAGAGAGAAAGAGAGAAAGAGAGAGAGAACGAGAGATAAAGAGAGAGAAGGCGAGAGAGAGAGAAGGCAAGACAGGGAAGGCGAGAGAGAGAGAGAGAGAGATCGAGAGAGAGAGAGAGAACGAGAGATAAAGAGAGAGAAGGCAAGACATGGAAGGCGAGAGAGAGAGAGAGAGAGAGAGAGAGAGAGAGAGAGAGAGAGAGAGAGAGATCGAAAGAGATCAAGAGAGAAGGAGGTATAACGAGCGGCGGCGGCGACGAGGAACAAACGAGAAGATGACAGGGGTCTAAGACCATTAAAAGCTATTAACACGTTGGTCAAGAGGCCACTTGTCAGTGGTCAAGTGGTCAGTCGGGACCGTGCTATGGCTTGTGGACATAGAGTGACCACAAGGGCGGTGCCTGCGACAGACGGCAGCAATCTATGTGTCTTTCCGGAGAATTAACTCTTGGAGTATTTGTGTTCCGGACTAACTACTGGCTGGTTAGCGTTGTGTTTCAAGAGAATGAACAGCAACGCTTCTTCCATTGATCTCTTCGTTGAGGGACAATGGTAGCGTTATTTCCGTAAGGAACTAATATGTCCTTGTTATTGTTAGTGTTATGTAGGACAACACAACAAACACTAGTAGGCGCCTTGTTAAAAAGTAATATTGATTAACTACTGATTATTTGTGTTGATTTGCAATACAAGCCTTACCTTTTAAAGACCAGAGCTATAAAAGATATAAGAGATTGATGGTATATTGAATAAGTTTATAGATCCAGTCCACTTAAACGGTCATTGTAGAGCTTTGTCTTTATCTAGGAACGAACCTTTACATGATATCAGATCATAAATCAAGTGAATTTGAAAAGAAATCAATTAAAGGTTTAAGACACTTTTCTTTTTAAAATACCATCAAAAAGGAAATCCTTAAAGTAGTGTGGAGGCCTAGAGACAAAAGGTGATAGCACAATGATATTAAATAGTATATTTTGTCATAAATATCACTTATTACTTTAAACTTAACATTACTATAGCTTTGATTCGTTCTGTACATATAAAGAATGCGAACAAAACTCTTCGTCGAGAAGCTTTTCTAACAAGAGAGAAAACAAGAGAGATAATACATTAAGTCGGGTATATATGCGTTTCTTAAAATTAATGTCGACGGCGGTGGGAACTAAAACCATTAAAATTATTCTATCACTATTACAATTCTCTCTGTCTGCCTGCCTGTCTGTCTGTCTGTCTGTCTATCTGTCTCTGTCTCTGTCTCCCCCCACCCCCTCTCCTATCCATCAAAAAGCCACTACACACCATCATAACTAAAACAAAACAAAAAAAGAAAGAAAAAAAAAATAGTAAAAAGTGATAATGGCAGAGCATGAGAAAAAATATTTTGAACTTTTGATCCGTTCTCGACGACGGAAAGAACAAAATTGTCATAGTTAAGGAAACAATAAAATCTATGACATTCTCCGTGACAGCAATAAAAGTAGATAACTATTGATGCACAGGATAATATCTTTTCCACAATGTCATGCAAATGGAAAGATGTTTCACAAAATGTTGAAAAAAATTAGAAAAAAAAAAATAATATATCATTGCTGCAATGGACCAAGACCAAGATCAATGTTAGCTGAAAATGAGATATTTTGAACATATCAGCAATGTACCAGATTCTATCACCTCTAAAATTCGATAAGGCCGAGCAACAGTTGAAAAATGTTTCCGCGACAATTGATTAAGTAAAATATCCCTTTATTTAGGTGTAATAAAGTATCTAAGAAACAATGATTATGTTCCTACAATTGACTATCGCACTTATTCATTAATTTGAAAAGTCAGCAGTTTGCACAAAAAAAAAAAAAAAAAAAAAAAATCATTAACATATTCATTACAACCATTGCCTATGAACCACGCTCATTCGTTGACGATCTTTAAATTGAGAAGTAGACGATAGCAATTGTTTACATGGGACTTGCACAAATCTTGCAAAGAATGATTTTAGATATCTATTCTTCGGCTGTTGTAACATGGACCTAAAGCCTTCCTGTCTCGGCATTACGCCTACTGCCGTGATAATACAGTAGAGTAGAAAGCAAAGATGATTATTATGGAAGAAGCGAAGTGAACTCAAAGAGCAGGGTTGGTTGTTCACCCATTTGGCTGCCAAATGCCAACATTTTGGCGATTTTTCAGCTTGAAACATACCCGAAAAGAGCTTTGGCATTTTTGGACTTCGGCGATTTTTTCAACAAAGAATGATGCGGGCAAAATGGCTGACAACCCAGTAATTGAATCTTGCTTCACCTAGTATTTTTATTTTTTTTTAACTATTAATAACTTATCAAAATCTCCAATTTTCGATAAAAATCTCAAGTGATTAATTGAAGACTTCTTTTAGTGTAGAGTACACATGTTTATATCACAATCCAATGCGAAAAAAATTAAAGTTTCACATAAAATAATGTGCGGGTTAACCTTCTGACAGTGGCAGCCGAAATTATGGTCATGGCTCAGTATTATTCGACAGTTAGTGACCTTGTCTTCAAGGTGCTGCTTTTTTTCTTCAATTTTATTTGACTTCTTCCTCTTCTCCTTCTCTTTCTTAATCTCCCCCTCCTCCTCCTTTTCTTCTTCTTCTTCTTCTTCTTCTTCTTCTTCTTCTTCTTCTCCTCCTCCTCCTCCTCCTCCTCCTCCTCCTCCTCCTTCTTCTTCTTCTTCTTCTTCTTCTTCTTCTTCTTCTTCTTCTTCTTCTTCTTCTTCTTCTTCTTCTTCTTCTTCTTCTTCTTCTTCTCCTCCTCCTCCTCCTCCTCCTCCTCCTCCTCCTCCTCCTTCTTCTTCTTCTTCTTCTTCTTCTTCTTCTTCTTCTTCTTCTTCTTCTTCTTCTTCTTCTTCTTCTTCTTCTTCTTCTTCTTCTTCTTCTTCTTCTTCTTCTTCTTCTTCTTCTTCTTCTTCTTCTTCTTCTTCTTCTTCTTCTTCTTCTTCTCCTCCTCCTCCTCCTCCTCCTCCTCCTCCTCCTCCTCCTCCTCCTTCTTCTTCTTCTTCTTCTTCTTCTTCTTCTTCTTCTTCTTCTTCTTCTTCTTCTTCTTCTTCTTCTTCTTCTTCTTCTTCTTCTTCTTCTTCTTCTTCTGCTTCTTCTTCTTCTTCTTCTTCTTCTTCGTTTTAATCAGACGTCATGTGCCCTTTTGGTGTCAATTTTATTATGGTCCTCCTAATAGATTCATGCACGCCGCCATAGATATGAGTATTACCAACCTAAATAGACGATCAGCTCTTGACATATTTATTTTGATCCGTCTCTGAACACAAAGTTATTCCACAAGCGCTTGGGGAGCGTTCCCTAACTTTTTTTTATGGTTATAAAATGCACCAGGCCTAGCCTGTCTTAACAATAAAACATGCTGTGTATTAAAAATTTGAGTATTTAAAAATTCTACACTTTTTAATAGGCTGCGGTTATACTAAATCTTCGCACGCACTTTCGAAAACAAGTCGGGGTAGAAATAATATAACGGTTTTTCTTCGATACATCTCATTCGTCTAAGAAGTCTAAAGCTGGCGATCTTATTTACACCTGTTCAAGTGTATGCAAGAATATTATGTTTGCCACATCAGGCTAAATTATTTAATTTTACGGAACCGATTGTTATGACATGTGTACGATCATATTCAATAACAAAATAATCTCACATCTTTTGTCGCAGTTTTTTATAACGGTAAAAACCATATGTATTAATAATAATAATAATAATATTAATAATAATAATAATAATAATAATAATAATAATAATAATAATAATAATAATAATAATAAAAAGAAAATTACCGAAAAGGCAACATTGGTAAAGAGATCTTTAAGAATTAGTAAAATCTGATTGTCAAAATGTCAATTGTTTCTCCAGTCTTGCAAATTTTACATGTAACTCTTTCCACTCCTATGAACGGACGCTCCGCGCATAGAGTAGGTCAAGGTCAAAAAAAAAAGAAAGAGAAAAGGGAGAGAATGGGTGGGAATTAAAAAACAGATTTAGTCATTTTATATCTATTTCAGATATTGTTTGAAGTAATGCTCGTCTACCACATTCAGCTTCAGACCACAAAGAGCTGCCTCTTAAACCCATGAACGGGTCGTTGATAAGAGAAATCGACTACATGTGTAGTTCTGTATTTCCCAAATCTATTGTAAGATCTTTTTAAACACATAATTATACGAAGATTTGCGATTCCCACAAAAAAGTGCATAAGGTGCACTGCCTTTCGGGAATTTATAGCTGCGCATTTGTTGAAGACCTACATGATAATGAACTTTTAAAAAAAAGATATATAAGTAGGTTTGTATTATACAAAATTAGCCAACTATTCTTATTCAGAACTACTTTTTAAGCGTCTTGTAAAATATTCTAACATCTGCATTACATTGAGGTATAGAATATTATCCTGTGCTAATAATGTTCTCTACTTTAACCGCTGCATGCATTACCTGACGGAGGCTGCCACAGATTCTGCATGTTTACTAAATCATGCCAATTTTGCTATTATCGCTGTCGAGACCAGGCAAAAAAAAAAAATTCAGAATCAATCTCTCTCTCTCTCTCTCTCTCTCTCTCTCTCTCTCTCTCTATATATATATATATATATATATATATATATATATATATCTTTCTATCTCTCCCTACTCTCTGCTCATCATGTTTCCGCCTCTCTCACTCACTTTATTTTTCTCTCCTTATACCTCGTTAATTTTTTTCTCTCCTCTTTCGACCTTCCAGATATCCCCGCTCTAAACCCCCTCTTACTCCCTTGGTTTATTTTTTTGCTTGATCCTCTCTCTCTCTCTCTCTGTCTCTCTCTCTCTCTCTCTCTCTCTCTCTCTCTCTCTCTCTCTCTCTCTCTTTCTCTCTCTCTCTCTCTCTTTCTCTCTCCCTCTTCTATCTGTGTACCACTAGGTATTTACTTTCTCACACATCTTTCCGGCTCTCTCGACATCCTATCGTCTCCCCCTCCCTTCCTTCCTATCTCCTCTCATCCCCTCTACAACTATTATTTTTCTAAATCTTCACTTCCCTTTTTCGCCCATTCTCAACACTCACAGATTTGACAACACACCCTCTATTTTATCTCTCCTTCTCTAAAGAACTAACTATTCTGTGCCAAGTACGATATGCCCGTAAAACAACTAAAAAACCGTTTAGCATTGATTTAACACCCTCCTTTCAATTATCATTTTCCAATTTTGTGAAGCTTACGGCTTGCCGGCATGACTAGCCTACGACAAATCCAAATTCATATGCTTCAAATACCTGCTTTGTGCCTCCCAGTCCTTAACCCTACCTTGCGAATTCCCTCCTGGCCGTCATAAGAAGAGCTCAAACAGCACAAGATAATGCGAGCGTTTCGTTTTTTTCGATTTTCCGGGCGGCTTTGGGAGCCAAGTCCGCCTTACTTTGGACATAAACTAACACTAAAACTGGATTTGATGGATCAGCTTTGGCAATGGTGTAGCCAGATACACAGGTTACCTGCATGTCCATGAAAAAAGAACAAAGAAAGTCTCCATAACAAAAAGATTCAAGTCGTTCACAAAAAAATGCCGAACAGCCGCCAGGAAGGCACTTTGGGAGAAAACAATGCCCAGAAGCCCAGAAAAATGTAAACAAACAGACCTATTTACAGTTGACTGTAAACAAGCGGTGACGTCTTTTTTTTTTTTTAATATCCTAACTGTCATGCAAATAACGTTAGGTTGTAGTGCACCGACGAGACATGATTTAGATCTAGTCTGTTGGAGAAAAAAAAATAAAGCAAATGAATAAACATACAGCCACATACGAATCACACAAATCCTTGAAACACAATGAACCCTTAGGTAAACAGAATACCAAATGGTTTAGACAATAAATGGAAAAGGCTCTAAACAATTTTAAAATCATCATATTGAAATTTACATTGGTCTGCCACTTTCGAAACAAAAATTATACAACCCCGATAATTCTTTTACTCCGACAGCAACATGTAATTTAAGGACAGACAAATAAAAATTATAACTGTGGCATTGCGCGGGATTAAAAAAAAAAAAGTTTATGTGATATCTGGGAGGATTTACAGACCTGTGTCTGAATGCAAACTGCATTTTCACATGCATGCAACCTATGGTTTTACTGGTGAAGAATTTTTACAAGCGCAGTCTACATTGAGAACAGATGTCAGGGTTTCTGTTTGTGCTGCAGCTTTTCTATCGAATGCCAGAATCAATGATGTGTCTTTCATTGAAATTAATTATACTACATGCAAAAAACATAATATGTAGGAGGTTCGATTTTGTTCATTGCAGATGTTTTCTGGTGTTGCCCGGTTGAAAAAAAAACAAGCAAAAACAAAACAAAAAACCGCAAACAAAGAGACACATAAAAAATTAATTGCAAATCTTTCAGATTGTAGTTTCTTCTAAATAAGTGCGGAAAATAATAATAAGAAGTATAATTTTTTTATTCTAATTTTATTGTGTACAGAAATATCTCGTTGAAAAATTGAAGATTTAAAGCAGTGACAGGAATAATCAGTATGCGAAATTATTCTATATACGAAAGACACCTAGCACCACAAAAAAAAAACCCAACAAAAACCAAGCAAAAGCAGAAGCAGCAGCAGCAGCAGCAACAACAACAACAACAACAACAACAACAAAAATAATAATAATAATAATAATAATAATAATAATAATAATAATAATAATAATAATAATAATAATAATAGAAATAGTAATAGTAACAGTAACAGTAGCAGTAACAGTAACAGTAACAATAACAATAACAATAATAATAACAATAACAACAATAATAATAATAATAATAATAATAATAATAATAATAATAATAATAATAATAATAATAATAATAATAATAATAGTAATAGTGATAGTGATAGTGATAGTCATAGTGATAGTGATAGTGATAGTCATAGTGATAGTGATAGTGATAGTGATAATGATAATAATAATAATAATAATAATAATAATAATAATAATAATAATAATAATAATAATAATAATAATAATAATAATAATAATAATAATAATAATAATAATAACAATAACAATAACAATAACAATAATAATAATAATAATAATAATAATAATAATAATAATAATAATAATAATAATAATAATAATAATAATAATAATAATAATAATTGATGATGATGACGATAATAATGTTATTATAATGATGATCGTGAAGTAAAAATCCTTTTATATTATGTTATGAAAATACTCTCTCTTTCTCTGTCTCTCTGTGACTCTCTCGGTCCCCCTCCTTTTATCTTTCTCTCTCTTTATCGTACCACTTCCTCTCCTCCTCTCCTCTGTTTCCCATTCCACCATTTTTGATCTCTCATTAACCAAAAGGTTTACTTTATTTCACTATTAAGATAATATTGCGTGATGGACCTATGATATCCAAAGCTTCTTAAATCGATTTATTTAGAAGGCCGACCAATCTAGTAGTACTGAGTGAGTATCAGCTATGTATTACAGTTAACGATTCTTTCCTCCACAACAATGTTGTACTCTAGCTCTTTGTATCGTTTGCAACATTACTATCAAGTTAGGATCGGAATCCGATAATTCTTGGAAATCTTAGAAAACTTAGTTTTTTGTGTCATTGCCTTATAATTTTCCGTGGATTAGATCCCCGAGAAAAGGAAAGGATTCTAAAAAATTTAAACTATTTATTTGAAAGATTAGAAAGTGAGAGAGAGCCTGTGCTGTCTTTTTCATTTTTATTCCCTTTTTACTGATTTGAGATTTGATCAAATGAATTTTACAACTCTAGCTTAGTTACAATGCAACTAAGGAAAGTTTCATTTTCTTGAAAATAATGAAAAACGGTGTCGTAGATAAATCTTTCACTACGGGCTATTAACTTAGTTTTCGATGGACACGCCCAATAGTTCCTGTGACTATCGA
>JAWDGP010003892.1:257500-275000 GCA_033675545.1 Elysia crispata | reverse complement strand
AAAAAAGTATCCTGTACTAGATCTCAACTAAGTGAGACTCCTTTATAAGTGGTCTTACCGCTGCTTCTTGTCTCATCAATTTTTAAAAAGCTTCATCGAACCGAGGGCTGCAGCAGACATCTAGAATCGAAATCTATACCTTAGTTCCATCTAGATTTATAAATAGCCAGGATAATCAGTAATGAATTATTTAAATTAATTTCTAATGAAATAATAGTTAATTTCAAATCGAACTCTTAACAACATGGCTTGTTTAAAGTGATGTATTTCAAAATCAACAGTATACTAAGTGTAAAAATTAGACCTAGATCTAATTGTGTTAGTGAGCTGTGAGGCTGTCGAGTCAGAGTGTGAGAAACATAGAACATTTTCAAGCTTCTTACGTCTGCTACTGCAAGCTCGGCGAAGGAAGTAGGTTTCTTTTGGTGCTTAAAATAAACCAGTGAACATTCCCGACTGGCAGTGTCCACCAATCTTGAATGTCTATGCCGAGGCTTAAAAATAGATTTGGAAAACCCGGGACATGGATCTCCGATTTTTTCCTGACGCCAGCTTTAAGTTAAGATCAACGCGATAACGATAATTATAATAGAGAAAAGAGAGAACCAGAAACTGACATATGACGTATATATATATATATATATATATATATATATATATATATATATATATATATATATATATATATATATAATAGTTTGAAGATAGGTTGGAATAACTGATAAGAGTGCTCAACTGTGGGAGCTTTTCATAGATGTAGAAGATCTTACCTTACGACACTGGTGTTTCAAGCGGAGGACAAAGATGTCGCTTGTCCCCCGCTCTCTACGGGTATGACTGAGGTGTGGTCGGTTGCCGTTTACTTGTTCCGACCTTGTGCTGTCGTTTTTCGTTTTCGGGCTACTGAAAGTTTTGTAGCAAATACTTCTTTCTGTGGAGACACGATGAAAAGATTTCCCTTCTTTTGTTGAGGCTTGGCTTTGTTTTTAGAATGAAATATTTCTCTGCTATGCATAGGTTGCATCTGTTTGTTACTGCTGAATATGGCCTCGCCCGTTCAATTATATCCCACGATAAGTGGTACTCAGTTTTTGATTCCTTTAGTTTCCATACGAGTTCACTTCAACTTGTAGTTGTTTTCTTTTTTTTTTTTTTGTGGTTAAGTCTAAAGCTCGATGTATGCTGGTTGTATCTGGTTTTAACTCATTTTCTGTTATTCCTATGTAAGTGTCCTGTTTTTTCGAGGGTTTCTGTTCCACAGTTGCCTTGTATACCACTCCCGTTTGGAGACACTGGCCTTTGAGCAGGCAGGATTTTTTTTATCCCTGCAGTTGCAAGTGTTTCTTGTTTTTCTTTTATCTTTGTAGATTCAAGGACTGTTTTGTTGTGGCTAGAAATTATTTGTTTCATCTTCTGCATGCAGCTATAGCTTAGCTTTACGGTGTTTTCATTTAATATTTTGTGCAGCTTGTTGTTTGTTGTGTGTAGGAGTCCAAAAAACATTTTTCAGATGGTGGTGGTGACGTTTACACAAAATGGAGGGTTGAACCAGATGATGTTTCTCTTTCTTTTTCTCTTCTTGTTGTTTTTTTTTTCTTTTGTTTCGTCTCTTTCTTCATTGAGAGGTGTTTTTATTTCACCAGTAAGGTGGTTACGATTTGTTTTGACGGCTTTTTCTTGTGGGTTTTCGTTTTTCGTGTATTTTTTTTATGCCCGTTTTCCTGTAGTGCGGCATTATATGGCTTTGCTGCCTTGTTGAAAATATTAACATTAGCGGAGTTGTTTGAGAGGCGCAATTCTATCCCTTTCGACAAGAATTTAATGATGAGGGGTGGATAGTTGCTGTCACCGTCGATATAGTTGATTGTGCTGTTTGGTTTTCTCAATGGATGATTATAACCCTGTATTCAGACTGAGGGTGACATCTAGGGAGTGTACCACCTTTTTATTCGCATCAGCTGTTATGCTTAGTCCATTCTCCTTGAATATCTTGCATATTTCTTTTTTTATCTTATCGGCATTTCTAGGAGCCTGGTTCGTTATGGCGAGCCCGTCATCTCGGTAGAGTCCTACATTGAGGTGTTGGAGCTGCGAAAGGAGGAAGAATCCTACTAATTCGCATACCGGCGCCGTCGAAGCTTCCCATTGTTACTTCGAAATTTGAAGTTTTTTTGCACCATGGCTCGCCGTCCTTGTATAGAGTTGTTTTCTTGGTGTGTTTAATTATGTGTACTTGTTCGTCTGTGGTTACCGAATATTTGGGGGCAAATTTTAATGCACTTTGGAACAGGTCGTTTGATATGGACGGATAGAAGTCGCATATATATATATATATATATATATATATATATATATATATATATATATATATAAAAATATATATATGTGTGTGTTGGTGTATGTGTGCGTATGAATGTAACAGGGAGAGGGACATTATAGGAAATAACTGCACTAAATGTGCCTACAATAACCTGATACAATTTTAACTGATAAAAATTGTCATAATATGGCATCTAAACAGAACAAAATGTTTAACAAAATAACACAATATGAAGTGAACAAAGAAGGCAAACTGGAGCAATTAGGCCTACCACAGAAAATTTATTCGTCTTACTCAAAGAAGTCCACTCCTTCCTTTCACAGATTTTTGTACCTGATCCCCATAAATACTTGTCTTGCTCTTATTCAAATATATACAATGATTGCCTTATGATATCCAGACAAGACGAGACTGTAATCAGGTTGTCTGAACGATCATAGCCTCTTCCTGATGCCACTAGTTTGTCACAACAATTAAATAACCACCCTATACACGCCAGTATCTTTCAATAAGTGCGACAGACATAACTCGGCTTAGTACCTTTATTTCAAGAGGCTAGAAGATAAAGAGTATTAGAATGGTTATTTCCTCGCCTTGTTTTATTTGTCTTAAGAGTCTTTCGTAGCGTTCGCCATTTCGAGTTAATTTTCTTAGTTCGTCTAATCAAGCCTCGGTGTTGTCATCACGGCATATACACAACTACACAACTACACAACTACACAACTACACAACTACACAACTACACAACTACACAACTACACAACCACACAACCACACAACCACACAACTACACAACTACACAACTACACAACTACACAACTACACAACTAACCTTTCAAAGATTGTTAACAGGGCACCAGGATGTTGAATAGTCCATCAGTGTTCTTAGTTTCATAACACAGTCATTGAGTATTGATATCTCCACGACCGAAAAGGGCTTGTTTTAATATTACGCAAAATGTGATCTGTCAGATGGGGTGGTAAAATAAAGAGACGTATTTATAATGCAAGTCTAAATTCGAGATAAAGCAACAACTCTGTCACAAATTTAGCAGAGACAGGTCGGCCGAGTGGTAGTGGGAGTGCTAGTGCTAGTGCTAGTGAGAGTGCTGGTGCTAGTGAGAGTGCTAGTGCTAATGCTATTGCTAGTGCTAGTGCTAGTGGGAGTGCTAATGCTAGTGCTAGTGCTAGTGGGAGTGCTAGTGCTATTGCTAGTGGGAGTGCTAGTGCTAGTACTAGTGGGAGTGCTAGTGCTAGTGCTAGTATTAGTGCTAGTGCTATTGTTAGTGGGAGTGCTAGTGCTAGTGGGAGTGCTAGTGCTAATGCTAGTAATAGTGATAGTGGGAGTGCTAGTGCTAGTGCTAGTACGTCTAACCAACCCATAGGGTTGAGTGGTCGGTATACGCTTACGACCCAAGCCGAGGAGGTCTCGAACACAACACAGCCTCTTGCCTCAAAACCCCCCGATTTTACTCTCCTTCAGTTCCCCAAGTCAAGCTAATGGTTGATACACTAATCTGAAGAAGTATTCTAGTATCTTGAAGATTTGGTTGAATTTACTGTAGCATTTACGAATATGACTTTGGAACTTTTAAAAAAAAGTCTTGATTATTGGACGGAACAATAGAACAAAGATACTTAATTATAATTATTATTTTTTCTATAATACAGCTGATTAAATTGTAATCGACTTTGGAATCGCACAAACGGTATTGTATACGAATCATCTTACAAAATGTATTAGTACAGATTAGAGCAAATCTGCTGTTTTTGGATGAGCGTGATTCTTGTTCAACTCGTCAAATTTCTTTTGTAGTGCTTCAATAGAGTGAGAGGTTGTTAAGCAACAGGAATGTTTCGACCCATCTAAGAACAAGAGAGACTTATTTTGAGCTCCTAGGATGTAACCAAGGCTTTCGTAAGTACAGGCCGAGTCACAGAGATGAAGAAGCTTTGACATATTAAGAGTTAGACCGATCTATTTCACTTGACCTGTCCGCATGGTTAGGACCGATCAGCACACCAAAATAAGATTTTTTTTTCTCTCTTACTCCACTAGTCCGCTGAACAACACTGTTAAAGTGTCATGAGTGAGTCAATAAAGGATATCGACTAATTCTGTACTTTCCTAATCCGTTTTTAAATAGTTTTAAACGCTTATTTACTTAGAAAGCTGCAAATTTTCTTATTAAGTACGCCAAAATGCACAACCTTGCGGGAATTCATAGCCGCGCAGTTGTTTAAACCTATATGATAATGAATGTTTTAAAACATACATCTGTAAAAAGACTTGGATTTTTATAAAATTAGTCTACTATTCTTATTGTCATTCTAAAATGAACCAAAACAAAACAAAACAAAACAAAATCAAGAAGACACAAGAGAAAAAAAAAAGAAAAAAAAAAAAAAACAACCCACAAATAAATGAAAATAAAAACAAATAAAAACAGACAAAACAACATAATAATGTATACGCTAAATTAAGCTAAGAGTTATAACCTGTCTGAGGCCAACATCTCCATCGCAGCACAACAAGCCATCTTGCCAGTAGTACTCCTACGACAACAGCCTCCGGGCGATCACTAGAACAAAGCAGTTCGAGAGATCTGGTTAGTCGCTGAGAAAACCTCAGTGGACGCGGGAACCCTTCAGGGAGCATCAAGCACGGACCATCGAATAGACTAGTTTGGTCGTGGCTGTCTGTCAAAAAGTCTGTTGGAGCGAGCCTGTTTGATTTGTGAATCGATATATCGATATGTATGACAGACCCGACAACACTATTCTATAATATGTATACATAGTTGTGTGTGAAATAACACTATAGAAACAGTGTTCGACAATTGAGGAGCATGGTATATTAAGGAGCATGTGCTACTACTAGGTAGGGCTCATTAAAAAAAAAACAAAAAAACAAAAACAAAAACAATATATATATATATATTTGATCGTTATTCTAGCATTTTGTGACAGTGCTCGACAAAATGGCATACGTAAACACAAACCACCGGCCATTACCCACAGCCACCTGAAGAGAGCCGCACGGGCTCGAAACTCTGGAGTCATGGCAAAGCAAGATTTAAACTAGGTAATCAATTTTGTTATTATCATATATATATATATATATATATATATATATATATATATATATATATATATATATACACGTGTGTTTTTGTTGTGTGTGTGTGTGTGTGTGTGGTACGAGCACTAACTGATCCGATAGTTTCACATCCTCTCAGGTGTGAATGATGTGTTTAGGATGTTTAGAGCTCAAGTTGCTATGGTTTGAGTTAAAGCGAGATGTTACTTGATATACGAAATTAATTTTACTGTTTTGGATTTTTTCTTTCCGTTTTGAAGTGAATGTCTCTGGACAATGAAGGGACTTTGAAATTGCGCTTCTTCATAGTCTTATTAAGTCGACAGGTTAACTCGTCGGGGTTGCCTATTAAATGTTGTCTTAATGATTAACTGGTTTTAAAGGAATTTCACAGTCAAAATTACGACTAAAATTACCGCAAATTTTGTTCTTATTCGTCTTTGCATGTCCACTCAGTCTGCATATGAAGCAACAAAGGCGTGAGCCTGAAAAGTGTGTGTGAGACCTGGTCTGTTTGCTGCAGATTATTTTTTAATTATGAATTCAATCTGTGCGAGGAAGAATTAGATAAAGGGAAAAAAGGGAAGATATTGATATAGGCAAGTCGATGAACAAATGGGCAGATAGACAGACAGATGGTGAAAAATTGAGAAAAAATAGAAGATAGATAGATGAGAGAGAGAGAGAGAGAGAGAGAGAGAGAGAGAGAGAGAGAGAGAGAGAGAGAGAGAGAGAGAGAGAGAGAGAGAGAGAGAGAGAGAGAGAGAGAGAGAGAGAGAGAGAGAGAGAGAGAGAAGAAAAAGCACCTGAGTAAGAAAAAACAAAAAACAAAACAAAACACATATCAGGAAGATTTCGAAGAATTGAAACAAACAAAAAAAAAAACCCAAGTAAAGAATGAAGACCAAAGCAATTATTTAAAAAAACATCTTTTCGACGATCCGTGAGCTAACACTTTTGACTGAGATTAAGCTGCATCGTAACTTCCTACACATTATTTTACCAATCTTGCCCAAAGTCTAACGGTGTGACCAACATTCAGACGAGACGTACACTTTTTTTTCTGGACAAACTCCAATAGCCTTCGATCCGCTTCAGCCGTCTCCATCTCATTTTTTCTTTTTCTTTTTTCCCCCCCTCATTTCCAGCGTTTTCCCAGATTCCTTGCGCCTCCTCCAAAGTGTCCCCAATTAGCAGTGGGGGCAGTGGCCATCAATGCGACTATTGTTTCTGCGTTACCTGTCGGTCGCCACTGCGGCCAGTGGAACATCCAACAATGTCGCCACAAGCCCCTGGGGCGCACTTTACTGTCGGACTCGACTCTGGGCATTGATTGATCTGGCGACTCTTAAAGAGTCCAGCCTCCGGCCTCTTCTCTGACCGCTAAATATGGACATTTTTTAACTTTCTGTGCTGTTTAGTTTGTTCTCTCTGCAAGTGTTGGATTTTCATGTTAAATATGTGTAAAGGATAGTTGTGTGATATCCTGTTTGGAATAATTAACTCCCGTTGAGATAAGTGATTCGAATTACAAAATACGAATATGAAAATATGGTTCACACATCGTTGAGGATTTTCGAGCAGGAAATGAATTTTCTGAGATGAGAGTTATGATATCTTGTAATGTTCTTACAAAAGTTTTTATTTCGTTAAATTGTTGAAAAGCATTGTTGCTCAAACAGATGTACGGAATCCTTGGACCAATGGTTGTGTCTACGATTCATTCTGAACTGACAGAAATGTAGGACGTGTCTAGGCTAATCTCTCACTATATAACACATACTTACAGTTGGCTCCTCGTCCTGAGCAATTTTAGGCGACATCATGCCAGTTCTGAGCAGATGAGAACATGGAAAGTGCGTGTGTTGTGATTGAAGTTAAAATTGTTCACTCTATTTACCGCGCGCCAGCACTCCCGAGTGAGCCTTGAGCATCTAGAAATGGCTTACTGCGACAGTAGTTATCTTTACTTTTTATCAAAGTTTGATTGTTAAGAACACTCTCTGACAAAACAAAACAAAACAAAACAAACAAAAAAAAAACAGTCGTGAAATAAGCATTCAGACGAAATGTTTTGTTTTAAAAAAACTCCTGTACTCAAACCAGTTGTCTATACTTCAATAGGAAAATAAGAAAGCTCTTTATAATTCCACTCAAATATGTTTGAAGGCCGAAACAGAAAACAACACCTATAGAAATTTTTTTAAGAACACAAACTTGAAGAGGTAAAAGTATAGAGAAGTCAATATATTCTACTAAAAGAAATATTCATGTTACTAAGCAACTTTAAAAAAACTGACTCATATGACACCGCACTTAAAACAGAATACCATTGAAGATGGAATAAATAACCGTCGGAACTGAACTCAGTTTCTTAATGTGTCATAGCATGGTCTAAAGAGTTTTGTTATAAACAAGAATGCATTTCCTATACTTTTACGGAAATCATTGTTATAATGAATTTAGAGACCGAGCATTTCTTGATAATCACTGAAAATTGTACTTTCACATAATTATCAGTTAGTGCTGTCGGAAAAAACTTTTCGATCTTTATAATCACCGATACTCGTTGAGAGATAACAGTTCTTTAGATCCACGGCTAGCATTAAGTTGAAATAATAAAAAAAAAAATTGTTTCCCATGTCACTCTTTATAATCTGAACAGTTAAAGTTGTTACAACGTTTTCTTTGTTTTGACGGAGCTGAAACTTAAGTGTTATTGTTGCTTATCTAGAGTCTAGGTAGATTAATAAAAAAAAAACAAACAAAAAAAAAAAAAATCAGGAAAACATTTTTGCGGTCTTTGAGTAGATCTAATTTTCTTGTTTGTTCTCAACTCCCTTTTTTTTCAGTAATGAATTCACCGAAATCTTTAAGGCTCTAGTCTTGTTAGTTGTTTATGCATAAATTAAACACTTCTTATTCTTCCGCTTTGAATAATAAAGAAAAGAAAACTAGATGAACCAATTTCACCTGTTTCACTTGATGTCCTATTGCACATTCTCGTGAACCAAAGAGAGTAATTTTGCGAATTGTGTCGGGTCTGCATAAATTTTCTTTCTTTCTTTTTTATTTTTCTCTGATGCCAGATTAGATCAGCGCATTATATTGCGTTGTGTTTGCTTCTGTCAATATCTTATTACATAGGCATTTAGAAAAGAGCGGGAAAAAAGCGATTGACAGAAAATTAGAAAAAATAAAGTATAAAAAAATTAAAACATTTTCTATACCCCATCTCTAATCCTTTCTCTCTCTCTCTCTCTCTCTCTCTCTCTCTCTCTCTCTCTCTCTCTATATATATATATATATATATATATATATATATATATATATATATATTATATATCTATATATCTATCTATCAATCTCTCTATCTCTCTCCCCGTTTCTCTTAAAAATGCACACGCACACAAAATGTATTGAAAAAACTTTCATTTAAACAAACAATGAAATATTAGTTTATTTTTACTATAATTTTTTTCGTTGAAGTCCCTGTTTTGCATCAACAGAATCTGCTCTAACTTTTCTTTTCGGCATATTCCCGGAATAATAATAATAACAACACAACAACAACAACAACAACAACAACAACAACAACAACAACAACAACAACAACAATAATAATAATAATAATAATAATAATAATAATAATAATAAAAATAATAATAATAATAATAATAATAATAATAATGATAATAATAATAATGATAATAACAATAATAATAACAATAATAATAATAATAATAATAATAATAATAATAATAATAATAATAATAATAATAATAATAATAATAATAATAATAATAATAATAATAATTCGAATGAGCATCTATTAGCTTAACTATTAAACTGTATGCAAAAAAGACGTAAACTTTAATAAAACTGGAAGCTCCGAAACATCTCGGGAATATTCCAACACCACGAAACAATACAAAATACTGGCTTTCCTCTCGGGGCTTCCGAAACGAAACAATACAAACTACTGGCTTTCCTCTCAGGGCTTTCGAAACGAAACAATACAAAATACTGGCTTTCCTCTCAGGGCTTTCGAAACGAAACAATACAAAATACTGGCTTTCCTCTCGGGGCTTTCGAAACGAAACAATACAAAATACTGGCTTTCCTCTCAGGGCTTTCGAAACGAAACAATACAAAATACTGGCTTTCCTCTCAGGGCTTTCGAAACGAAACAATACAAAATACTGGCTTTCCTCTCAGGGCTTTCGAAACGAAACAATACAAACTACTGGCTTTCCTCTCAGGGCTTTCGAAACGAAACAATACAAAATACTGGCTTTCCTCTCAGGGCTTTCGAAACGAAACAATACAAACTACTGGCTTTCCTCTCAGGGCTTCCGAAACGAAACAATACAAACTACTGGCTTTCCTCTCAGGGCTTTCGAAACGAAACAATACAAACTACTGGCTTTCCTCTCAGGGCTTCCGAAACGAAACAATACAAAATACTGGCTTTCCTCTCAGGGCTTCCGAAACGAAACAATACAAAATACTGGCTTTCCTCTCAGGGCTTTCGAAACGAAACAATACAAACTACTGGCTTTCCTCTCAGGGCTTTCGAAACGAAACAATACAAAATACTGGCTTTCCTCTCAGGGCTTTCGAAACGAAACAATACAAACTACTGGCTTTCCTCTCAGGGCTTTCGAAACGAAACAATACAAACTACTGGCTTTCCTCTCGGGGCTTTCGAAACGAAACAATACAAACTACTGGCTTTCATCAGGGCTTTCGAAACGAAACAATACAAACTACTGGCTTTCCTCTCGGGGCTTTCGAAACGAAACAATACAAACTACTGGCTTTCCTCTCGGGGCTTTCGAAACGAAACAATACAAACTACTGGCTTTCCTCTCGGGGCTTTCGAAACGAAACAATACAAACTACTGGCTTTCCTCTCAGGGCTTTCGAAACGAAACAATACAAAATACTGGCTTTCCTCTCGGGGCTTTCGAAACGAAACAATACAAAATACTGGCTTTCCTCTCAGGGCTTTCGAAACGAAACAATACAAACTACTGGCTTTCCTCTCAGGGCTTTCGAAACGAAACAATACAAAATACTGGCTTTCCTCTCAGGGCTTTCGAAACGAAACAATACAAAATACTGGCTTTCCTCTCAGGGCTTTCGAAACGAAACAGTAGAAAATACTGGCTTTCCAGGGCTTTCGAAACGAAACAATACAAAATACTGGCTTTCCTCTCAGGGCTTTCGAAACGAAACAATACAAACTACTGGCTTTCCTCTCGGGGCTTTCGAAACGAAACAATACAAACTACTGGCTTTCCTCTCGGGGCTTTCGAAACGAAACAATACAAACTACTGGCTTTCCTCTCAGGGCTTTCGAAACGAAACAATACAAACTACTGGCTTTCCTCTCAGGGCTTTCGAAACGAAACAGAAACGAAACAATACAAACTACTGGCTTTCCTCTCAGGGCTTTCGAAACGAAACAATACAAACTACTGGCTTTCCTCTCAGGGCTTTCGAAACGAAACAGTAGAAAATACTGCCTTTCCTCTCAGGGCTTTCGAAACGAAACAGTAGAAAATACTGGCTTTCCTCTCAGGGCTTTCGAAACGAAACAGTAGAAAATACTGGCTTTCCTCTCAGGGCTTTCGAAACGAAACAGTAGAAAATACTGGCTTTCCTCTCAGGGCTTTCGAAACGAAACAGTAGAAAATACTGGCTTTCCTCTCAGGGCTTTCGAAACGAAACAGTAGAAAATACTGGCTTTCCTCTCAGGGCTTTCGAAACGAAACAGTAGAAAATACTGGCTTTCCTCTCGGGGCTTTCGAAACGAAACAATACAAAATACTGGCTTTCCTCTCGGGGCTTTCGAAACGAAACAATACAAACTACTGGCTTTCCTCTCAGGGCTTTCGAAACGAAACAATACAAACTACTGGCTTTCCTCTCAGGGCTTCCGAAACGAAACAATACAAACTACTGGCTTTCCTCTCAGGGCTTTCGAAACGAAACAGTAGAAAATACTGGCTTTCCTCTCAGGGCTTCCGAAACGAATAGCAGCGCTTAACAGATTGTAAACAAACTCTGCACTGGCCAAACACGGCTGACGAGACGGTACAATATTTAACAAGATCGTGTCCAAACAGACAGGTCAAGCTTGCATTAAGCATCGAGGTAATAACCTAAAACAATATTTCCCCCTCCCGTCCATCTTGGAGTTTGAGCGGTTGCAGCGATGTGGGAGCCGGATTTGGACTTAATTAAGTTCGTCATGGCCCAGACTGGTAGGTAAACATAGATAGTGATTTATAATTCTTTTGGTTTTTTTTTTTATTCAATCACTTTCTCACAACTCTTTTTGATTCCCTAATTGTCTGTCTGTGTTTCACCGTCTCTCTGTCTCTTGTCTGTCTGTCTGTCTGTCTGTCTGTCTGTCTGTCTGTCTGTCTGTCTGTCTCTCTCTCTCTCTCTCTCTCTCTCTCTCTCTCTCTCTCTCTCTCTCTCTCTCTCTCTCTCTCTCTCTCTCTCGTTCTCTTTCTCTACTTTGATAACGTTTCCTTATGAATCTGTCAGTTTCTGGGCATTCGAATTTCATCCACATATATTTCCTTCTATCTGTCTGTTTGACTGTCTATATGTCTATCTTTGTCTCTCGATTTCTCACTTTTATTTCCTCCAACCCTCCTTATCATCGCAATATTGAGGAGAATCTATGGATACACTCTCATCTCTACAAATGTCTGGCAGAAGTTTTCCTTCTGTCTATCAAAATCAATCAATTTTTTAAAATATCTAATTGTAATATATCCTTTTGTTCTTTTAGATTCTAGCATCTCTCTTTTTCTGTTTTCTCTCCGTCCCTCTCTCAAAAAAAAAAAAAAACCGCCCCAAAACAACCAGGAAACATCTTTTTTCGCATAGGTTTTCCATCACCTGTTCGTTTTAAACATTTATACATTGGCGCTAGCAGCGTTAAAACTCAATAAACCAGCACCTGTTTCGCTCGAGGAATCATAGCGGTTTAATAGTTGAGAGAAGTGCCAGGATTTCGTTCCCCTCCCCCTAGAAACAAAATTGTTATAGATCCTTTTAAATTCCTTGCAATCAAGAATCTCGTAGGTGAGCTATGGTTGGCTCAGAGTTATCTGATTCTGCTGTTGTTACTACCTTTCTCTCTCTCTGTCTTTAAGCTGAGCCACTGGTTGTTTGCGTTTGGATTTTTACTCTGCACAGGCACCTTTATGTTTTCTTAAGGACAAACAAAGAAAAAGATAGAGAGAATGAAAGACGAGGCAATTCGACTCATTTGTTTTAGTACAGACTTTGGTACGCTAAAACAAAACAAAACTTGAAATAGAAATGGAGAGAGCGAACAAAAGAGAGAAATAAATTAAGAAGAAATAGCGGGAGCTAGATAACAAAGACTGAGACCAAGAGATAGACAGACAGACAGACAGATAGGTAGCCAAATGGAGAGACTGAGAGACAGACAGACAGCTGAATGAAGTTATTTTAAGCGAGATTGTAAATAAAAGAGAAATAGAGACAGAGGAAGAGAGAGGAAGAGAGGGAAAGAGAGAGAGTCAGAGAGAAATATAGAGAGATACAGAGAGAGAGAAATATGTAGAGAGAGGATCAGAGAGAGAAAAGAGGGAAATATAGATAGATAGATAGATAGATAGATAGATAGATAGATAGATAGATAGAAAGATAGATAGAGATAATATACAGAGATAAAAAGAGAGACAGAATACAAAACAATAAAACCCCTAGTGGGTAATTGCCGCAGCATCTCGCTTGGTCACGTATCCTCCATGCGCAGCTCTGATGGGCACCAGTGAGTTCTGAAATGTTGGTCATGCACAGACCCAATAGGTAATTTCCGCTGTTACCCTGGGGTCAAATCTCCTGTTACATCGGGGCCAGCATGTCTGAGGGCACGAAGAAGTCTTGCTGCGTCTAAAAAAGAATTTGCAAGAAAAGAATTTAAAAATAAAAAAAAGAATGAAAATATAAATAATAAAAGATTTCTCTTTTCAATTGCAATTATCAATTTCCTATAGGAAATTTCCAATTTATTTAACACAAATTAGAGTATTTGATTAGGAAAGGAAGGTCCTTTGCTCATTAGTTATAATTATACAACGCTTACAAAATTTAAAGTAGGTAAAGAATATAATACAATTAAGCCTTTGCGTTTTTTTTTCATATAATTTGCTCCTTAAAAACATTTGTTTGTAGAACAAAAATATGTGAATATCTAGCGGAGCAATTTTAGTGTCAACGCTTTTTATTTTAATGAATTATAAAAAAACACACCAAAAATATTCAAAATTTAATAACAATCAGCAAAAAAAAAAAAAAAAAAAAAAAAAAAAAAAGAAACAGAAAACATTAGCAGTATAAGTATCAACAAAATAATGACAACAAACTTTGCGTTTTTTTTTTATTATTTCTAACGCCACTTGAAAAAACAAAAAACAAAATAACCACAACAAAAAAAAAAAAAACCCTACCGCGTAAAGTCGATTGTTTTGACCAAACACAAGTTTAAAGAAAACCATTTAAAGTGACCTCAGTAAAACAATGGCAAGTTCAAACAGGAAGAACTGGTCAAGTGACAGTGGGTCACTGGTTACACTGACACAAAAGGTCAGGATCATGACTTGAAATACAAGAACCTCAGTCTTTCGAAAAGGTTCTACTTTTCATTAACATTCCCTTGTGAATTTATACTCTTCTTAGCTGTTGCCCTGTCAGGAATAATTATTCTCCCTTTTTTTTCGTATTTTACATAAAAATTTTGTGAATGTTTTCGTGAGTGCTTTCTTATCTTCACTTATTACCGCCACACTTTAAGAAAAAAAATATGACAATTTCAAATATGCAATCCATTAAATTGTGAAGAAAAACTTAACGGCAGGGAATAAATTTATTGATTCACCATAATGAGAAGCTAGAAACGAGAAACTATACAATTTAAAATCCCAGTCTTTATAATTTCCAACAAAATCTGTACCGTGCAACTTGAAGGCGGAGAAAACGAAAAAAAATCAGCATCATGTAGATCATTGCAAAGAAAAATACACACACAAAAAAAAAATGATTATATTTGAAAGGCCTGTTTCCCCTCTGGATCAAGTTCAATCTTTGTAGATCAGCCTTTAAGGCTGTGATGCGCTCTTTAATTTCCTTCGATTTACAGAAAATTGTATTGTAAAATGCGGGTGAACTAAAAAAACATTTTTTTTTTACTTTTATTTGAGCGTTAAATAATACCGTGGAGTCCTAATGATTTTAATACAATGATTTAAACAATCATTTTACTCTATGCTTTTAGTAATGAAGCAAATGGGTTTCGCAATTGTGCTCAAAGCACTTGGGTATATAGAGCCAAGGTTAAATCTTCTTGAACATATGTGAAATTTTAGAAGCAGTTGCCGAAGGAAACAGATTTCCAATGGTTTTGCATGAATCATAAAAGTTAACCGGAGTTCGATGGTGATAAATTTGCCTTCATTTTCTTAATTACATTTTATTTTCACTGCAAACATACCATCAATTTCTACAAAGCTCGAGGCTTCCAACAAAATCAAATGCAGAAAAGTTGGACGTATTTTTTTTTTTTTTTTTTTTATCTCTATCGACTTTAATAATCAAGAGTGTGCCATACATGAGATATTAAAAAAAAATAATGATAGAAGCAATCGATATGAAACAATGATCTTTATAGAAACAGTAGCTGAAATTCATTTTAAACGAAAATTGCCTTAAGAAATAAAAGATGTGTAACTTGTGACGAGGCATGACTCTGCATGCTAAATATATCACGAAGAGCAAATATCATGCCACGAGCAGGGAAGGGGAGATAACTATAAACTGTCAGCTTGCGCAATTCGGCATCCTCTTCGGGCTGCTTTGATTGTCTCCCCTCTCCCTTCAACGCTCTCTCTTTGTGCAGTTGGCTAGCGGTAGTGCGGCGACTGGCTTTAGTGAGATTGATTGGTGGTTTGATTGCGTACACACTGCAAAAATGAGCGTGCTGGTGAAGTGATAAGGTTCCTTGAATGATTCAGCTGCGGATAAGAAGTCCAAAATTGATATTTATAAGTCGTGAGTTTGATATCTGCGGAGCAAAAGCATAGTTTTCATCTTATCACCTTAACATGTTTTGTTTCTCTTCAGTTTGACTTCATTTCCAACATCCTCCAATAGACTGGCGGTGGTTGCGCTGAATTTCTTCCATAATTTCTCGTCTTGGTGACTTTTTTTTCAATTGCTAAGGATATAATTATGTCTTGTCTCTATTTAAACTGATGCGTCATTTTTTTTTTTTTTTTGGAATGTTTACTGGAATTATTGATATCGACAGTGCACTGAGCAAGTCAGTTCTCACTTAAAACAAGTCTAACCAGCAGAAAGGAATTTACTTCATTTAAACTTTTTTATTTACCTCATCGTAACCTGTTCCTTACTTCCCCATGTCTAACACTAAGATACTTTGAACCCTCTGCTGTTTTTGTTATGTCATTTCTTGCGGGAAATTGTCTTTAATTAAAAAAAAAAAATCCTATTACCACCGAGAACCTTATTTTGGCTAGAAATGATTTTTAGATAAGGTCTTGTGATTCTTGGGCACAAGAAGGCTTGAACCCAGAGATGAAAAGCCACTCAATTGTTATTGGTGAATGGGTTAACCATAAGATCACCAATGTCCCTGTCCGAATGGAACGAAGAAAACCTGACTATAGATCAGTCGAACGGTTATTATTTTTATTTTTTTTTTAACTTTTATAATATGAAAATAACCATAATGATTGAAGTTTACTGATAAAAATGGTACCTTTTAATCTTGCAAAATGAAAAAAAAGTGTATTGCTAAATTTTCCAAAATATGAAGAAATAAACGCATTCAAAATCTATTACAAAGAAATGCGCAAAACAAAAATGCCTACATTGAACATTTGACAAGGTAAAAACATAGCCGTATTATCAACGAACAAATTACTTTTTGTGGATGGCAAGGTAATGCTTTAGGCATGGCTTACGATGTATCGTACACTTCCTGCGCATTTATTAATACCAGCCCTAATAGAATACTTATTTTTCTTTCATCTGCTTTCTTATGTGAAAGAATCAGGCTTGTCCAGTAATTAATGATAAAATGACCCCCGTAGACCTTCCGTTATGACTTAAAGAATTATGAACGCTACTTCAAAGGAAAAAAAAAATAGTAGGTTAGTAAGAAGTTTACGCTCTTCAAGCCGAGTTTAATCATCCCGTACACCTGTTTTATTGGTCTTCACTCGATAAAAGTGTTTTCTTTCATGTTTATCTGTTCTTTCAGCAACCATAAGTCAGTATGACTTGACCCATATATCGTTTTGCGTTGTAAATTAATTCCCCTTGTTTTTCGCCCCGGGGATTTTTCGAGGAAATAGAGTTATCCGTCTTGCTTCTTCACCCTAATCTAGACAGCTAGTCTTTTCCGGGCAGTTGGCTAAAGATAGGGTAATCTTTCGCAAGCATTACTTCATCCTTCACTTGATAGAACACATTCCCTCCATCAAACTCTGAAGTTGCAGCGTCATCTTATCGTAATACTGGGAAAACAGCTAAACCTGTACGTTCCCATTCTGTATTCAGATCCTTATAAACTTCATTATGATGGAAAATTCGTCGAAAGAAAAAAAAAATGTTCAGAGATGCACCGCCTTGCGAGAACTCATATACTACACATCTATTTCTACTTAAACGAAAATGATCACTTTAAAAAATCTCTAAATAGATTACGATTTTTTTTTTACAATAATTAGAAGCACAGCTATCTATTCTTATTAACTATGATAGAGACATTTGCGAAAATGTCAACTCGTCTCACAGAATGAGTGTTGTGATGAGGCCTTACCCGATACACCCTTCCTTGCCCCGAAGATTAAAAAAAAAGAAAAGTGCTTATCTTTCTTGATGGTAGGCTATATTTGGGATAAATTAGATTATCTTTATTTATTTTTTTTAATTTAATCCCATTTCATGCAAGGTAATTGAGTAGAAATTTTCTAAAGAAATTACAACACATGAAATATTCAAAG
>JAWDGP010003892.1:217500-252500 GCA_033675545.1 Elysia crispata | reverse complement strand
GTTCACTCTTTGTTAAATTTGCCACGAGTATTATTTTAAGCTCTTAGTGAATAGTTACTTTAGATGCCAATTTTTTTCTTCAGAAAATACAGGTCTGGTATGCATTTTGTTGATTTTGCATTTAGCTTTTACTTCATAAGCCGGTTAGAAATTTAAATGTTCAAGGGGGGAAAAACACGAATAAAATATTGCACAAAGTCAATATATTTCATTCATTTTTGAAAAAACATTGTTCATCATTTCCTGCACAAATAGTAATATTTTCAACTAAAGTTATATCTTGCTTCAAAACTTTTAACCGCTTAAATTTTCTTTTAATCATTTCCTGCACAAATAGTAATATTTCAGCCAAAGTTATATCTTGCTTAAAAAACCTTTCAGCGCTTAAAAACTATGTAATCATACCCAAACAGTAATATTTCAGCAAGAAGAATATCTTGCTTAAAAACCTTTGAGAGCTAAATTGCTACACGGAATGCACAAAACATAACCATTATTTCGCATTAAATGTTCATACTGTCTCCACTCTCCAGCCATTCAAAGAGTCTTCTCTGGCTTGGGTTGACACGACTTTCCTTCAATACCGACCGAACCCGCGTGCGCGTTCCGTGACATTCTCGTGTTAGAAAGGCGAGCCTTTTCTGATCCCATTGAAATGATTAAATTTGATCTTCTTTGTCTGGGCTAGCTTTCGCTTTTTTCTTTTTTTGATGTAGAGTATGATATGCATGACGGGAACAATAGGATGGTTCGCTAGCACAGGGTTATGGGGAAAGATGAAATAAGTAGGTGATTCTGATTTTTCGTTTTTTTGTTTTTTTTTTGTTCTTGTTTTTTTTTTTGTGTGTGTATTCTTTTGTTGAGAGGTTCGGTCAAAGTTACCTTACGATATGATAGCAGTTAGGATTCGACTCACTCGATAAATTCGGTATTAGGAGAAATAAATGGCCCTAAATGTAAGTTTAAAGTATGCTGGACTAAAACGAAAGCTTAGAAAAGGTAACTGAGTTTGTTTTTGTATAAGGCCCCTACTTAAAAGAAATAAAGGATAAAGAAAATCAAGTTACATTATGTTTTGAAATGAGCAGGTATCTGGAATTGTATTTTCTAAGTTTACCTTACATTATGTCTATGTTTTCTAGATAGAGTTCTTTGTTGTTGTTTTTTTTCAATAGTGATATATGCATAAAATAGTCTAGCCACAAACAATTCAGCTATGTTCTATAATGCTGGTAAGAAATCTATATATTGCATGAAGGCTTCTTAAAGACTTAAATTATGATTATAATCGTGTCCAATTTAATGACTATACCGAAAATGGTAGCGCAGAGGGGAGGGGAGAAATAAAAAAAATTGAGATAAAAAATATTGCCCCTATCTCTTGCAGAATATGCGTTCAATCTACTTTTAACCTCACTTATATAGTTATCAGGCGTTAGCATTTGTTTCAAGCTATGGGATGGACCTCATCCAATCTACCTACGTTAGGAATATTAATCTTTCCTCATTTCAGGCCCTTCTGGCCCATGGAGCTAAAAGTAAATCTTGAGTTCTCAGTTTATTTCTTTGGGATCCAGTGTGAGGCGAGATTAGCTTTACGAGAAACGGTTGGTAACAAATGAAGAGCTGATAACTGGCTGTGCCTTCATACGACCTGTCAAAGTCTTCCTGACGACCTTCTATAAATAGTCTTCAAATAGGATACAATGATTTAGTTAACCGACAGCTGATTATATGAGTCTGAACACATTGTTAATTATATACCTATCTATCTATCTATCTATCTTTTTATCACTTTATCTGTTTATCTACCTGTCTATCTATCTACTAAGTATTATAAAGATTTACTTATATTTTCTCAGGACATACATCTTTATGTTTATCTATCTGTGTGTCTATCTATCTAACAATCTATCTATCTTTCTGTCTATCTATTTATCTTTCTTTCTTTCTCTCTTTCCATTCATGTCTAACGATCTATTTATGTGCATCTATCTTATTAGTTATCCAAACCATAATCTGTAACGTATTTACTTCCTTGATCAGAACATTCAACAATTTTTGAGGCTTAAAATATAATTCACATAATCAAGAAACATATTCTGTGCACAAAGATATAATGCCATTATATAACAATTATTGATATAAACAGAATAATAACTTTGAATCGACAATCCTTGTAGGAAAAACAATTAAAGCAAATTAATCAAAAGAATTGCAGGTTTGAGAAAAAAACGAAAATCATAAAAAAAAAAAAAAAGAAAATCAGAGAAAGAATTAATGAACATAGGAAATACAATCAGTGATAGCGGCATATAAACGCATGCATAATCATGAAAAGAAAAAAAAAAGAGAGAGAGAGAGAGAGAGAGAGAGAGAGAGAGAGAGAGAGAGAGAGAGAGAGAGAGAGAGAGAGAGAGAGAGAGAGAGAGACAGACAGACAGACAGACAGACAGAGAGAGAGAGAGAGAGAGAGAGAGAGAGAGAGAGAGAGAGAGAGAGAGAGAGAGAGAGAGAGAGAGAGAGAGAGAGAGAGAGAGAGAGAGAGAGAGAGAGAGAGAGAGAGAGAGAGAGAGAGAGAGAGAGAGAGAGAGAGCAAGAGAGAGAGAAGCAGACAGATAGACAGACAGAAAGAGAGAGAGACAGAGAGAGAGACAGAGAGAGAAAGAGAGAGACAGAGAGGGAGAAACAGACAGATAGACAGACAGGTAGAGAGACAGATAGACAGAGAGAGAGCAAGAGAGAAAGAGAGAGAGAAACAGACCGATAGAGAGACAGGTAGAGAGACAGATAGACAGAGAGAAAGAGCGAGAGAGAAAGAGAGAGAGAGAGAAACAGACCGATAGACAGACAGAAAGAGAGAGAGAGAGAGAGAGAGAGAGAGAGAGAGAGAGAGAGAGAGAGAGTGAGAGAGAGTGAGAGTGAGAGAACGTCTTTGTGTATTCTTTTGATTAAGGTAATGGATTAATAAAAACGCCGAAACATATTCATCACTGATGAACTACGAACTTTTGTAATACAAATCTCTCGCCATTTTCTAGTTTTTGCCCTCTCTGGTATTTCACAAGCAATATTGTGTTTACCTAATTTTTTTTTCTCTCCGCTCTCTCTCTCTGTGCCAAGACAATATCTCTCTCTCTCCTGCCTTATCATATTACCACTTGGACATCAATTTTCTAATCACAGCCTCGTAGGATGATTATCTCTTTGTTTGTGTCCACGATTAACCGTTTTCTAGAGATGGATCACCTTCAGTTTGATACAATATCTCCTCGCCCTCTAGCTAGACCTTGATATTTCGAAGAATTGCTTACTATGCATTTCGTAAATCTGATGAGCTAGGCAGAGCTCACTGTGGGAACATCTTGTCATCAATCCACGAAAAATTTGCCATCATTCAGGATTTACAAGTCTGAAATTTGACACTTCTACTCAATCCTAATTTATTTCATCTAAATGTAGTTATGTGTCTTTAGTTTTAGTTTTTGTTGGGATTCGATCTTAGTGTGGGCACATTTCATGTTTTCCTAGCTTAAGAATCAGACAATTTGTTTTATAGTGTTAATTTTTCGTTTAATAATAATCATTACGAATAGTTAGAAGATTTTATAAACCACGATCTATTTACACATCCTTCTTTCCTTGGACTTATTGTCATATAAATAACAAATAATTCCCGTGTACCTCTCTTCAAGTCTAGCTGAACGTATAGTCTAATGGTGAGCGTTTAAAAGGATATTTCGACGGACTGGAAAAGTTTATAATTATCTTTTTTTTTTCAGAATAAAATTTAGATTAAAATGGCGCAGTCGGTTTCACTTTTAACGGCAGAAGGGATTTCCCGCAATTTAATCTTGGCTCGATTTATGTGATGACATATAGAATTGATTGTATCGTGACAACCTCATGTTTCATTTTAAATCCTTGTAACGTTTGAGATTGTATTGTTTCTCGTCAGTTTTACAGAACCTAAGTTTTCTGAAGAATTTTTTTTTATATAAGAAGACGGTGGCTTTCCGTCAAAGCCAGAAATGTCTCACCAAATGTCTCATCCAGGGTTCGAACCCCATTACTTCTGATGCGGGAGTCCAATACTCTAGAGACTTGGCCATCCGTTTTCCAACATCACCCCCCCCCAAATCCCTCTTTTCACCCAACATTAAAACTTGAAGTGCTATGTAGAAACCCAATTGTTCACTAAACCATTCAAGGACCTAATACAATAAAATGGAACTTCAAGCATCAATGAAAAAGTCTTACCAATGCATTACTATTGGTTCGAAACTGTTTTTCTTTCTTTTATTTTCATTTAAACTTCTTTTCATTTCCTTACTCGCTATTTCGTCATTTTTTTAAATCTTTTTTTTTTCGAATAGATAATCACCAGATCTCCTCAAAACAAAGTGCAAAATAATGTAACTTGAAAGTATTTTTATCAAAACTACTCGACCAGGTAAATTCAGGTGAGTTAATCTTTCAACCATAATCAATTCCACCAACACCCGTAATTTCACAACTAACTCCTGCCATTTTCTTTTTTCTTCTTTATTCTTTTTAATCTAGCAAAACCTATGGTGGCCAAATGCTCGAAAATCTTTTGTTTCATCCTCCGGTTTGTTTATGCCAATTTGATAAAATTAACCCCAGATGTATTTCATGCACATGTCTTCCGTATCTTTTTTGTTTGATCTTAACAGAAAGTAATGTATGATGAATCTCGCTTGTTGCCTTGGGATGGTGTGCGCATATTTTAGATATGTATGAGCGCTGTATGGCATATATCAATCGGTGATAGCGAGCATGTGGAATTTCAATTTTGCGTTCAATAAAAGGTGAATAGACGGTAAGGTGAGGGATCATAATGCACACGGACTGCCTTTCATATTCTGATTTGCAAAATGTTTTTGTTTGATCCGTTTAGATATTGAACTTTCTTGTCTTTGAGACGAAGCGAATATTAAAGGCCGCTGCGTCCACAAACAGAGTGAAGTAGATGACCCGTGAAAGAAGATGTGCAAAAAGTTGAAATACCTAAAGAATAAAATGATTAAAAAATTTCATTGAAAAATTGTTAAACATAAAAGATGAAAATACACAGAGAGACATATGGATTTAAGAAATGCATGGAGAGCTTAGTACTAGTAGATAGGAAAAAATTAAGAGAAAGAAAGATTGAAAGAGAGAGAGAGAGAGAGAGAGAGAGAGAGAGAGAGAGAGAGAGAGAGAGAGAGAGTGTGTGTGTGAGAGAGAGAGAGAGAGAAAGATAATAAAATTTAAAAAAAGCTTGCAAGGGAAGCAACCGAGTTGGGTACAAGCAGCTTGATTTAGACCTGGCAACACCAGCCTCGTAAAGATGATAAAAATAATTCTTTCTACTCGCCGTGGCAGCTATTCCAACCGGAACCTGTAGCAGCTTCCAGTCCGGAAGGAAAAAAAAAAGAATCAAATTAGGGTTAACTAATCTGATTTTCTATCATTTAAAAAACAAATCCTTATAAGATTCTAAGTTAATTTTTTTCAAGTTCAAGTATTTATCTTTTCCATTAAGAAAAGGATTTTTAAGCAAAATACATGAGCTTTCATAACGCTTCTCGAAAATAATTTTAATAGTGGATAATGCAGTGTTTATCTAAAAGAACAATCGCGCCAATTACGTATTGTCACGAAATAACGAACTTAATCATATTTTTTCCGAATAAGCTTAATACTCTCTCTCTCTCTCTCACTGGAGAGAGAGAGAGAGAGAGAGAGAGAGAGAGAGAGAGAGACAGAGAGACAGAGAGACAGATCTGAGTTTTTGGTTGTAATTTTAATCTAGTAAATCACGTATAGTTACCATGCAGTCTTTCTTTTAACCACAACTACACTACATACTCTAGTATGTATTATGTTTAACTTTATCCTTTTTTATACTTTACACGCGTGCAGAGGTCGACCATTGCCAATCCAAATAGAATCGATCGGGTGTGGACGGTTGAAAGGAGCTGATCTCAGGTGGTAGCCACATATCCCTAGTATTTATACCGCAGGTAGTAGCCACACATCTCCAACACGTATACCTCAGAAGGTAACGACATCCTTCAAACGTATATCTCAGATGGTAACGACACATCTCTAACACGAATTCCTCAGATGGTAACATTTCTAACACGTATTCCTTAGGTAGTAACGACACGTCCTTTACATGTATATCTCAGATGGTAACCACACATACCTAACAGATATACCTCAGATGGTAACTACACATCTCTAACACGTATACCTAACCATAAATCGCTAACATTTTTACCCCCTTCACATGTATACCTCATGTTGTAACCATACATCCTTCACATGTATACCTTAGATGGTAAGCACGCATCCCTAACCTGTATACCTTAGGTGGTAACCCCACATCCTTCACACGAATACCCCAGGTGGTAACCACACATCCTTAACACGTATACCTTAGGTGGTAACCAAACATCCTTCACACGAATACCTCAGGTGGTAACCTCACATCCCTAACACATATACCTCAGGTGATAACCACACATTCCCGACATATAGACAGTTGTCACTTTTTGTTTTGAGTACGTCATTTTTTTATTTAAGTTTGTCGTGGAAGAGTGACCGAGTCGTAGTTTAAATGTAGCAGGCTGTAAATGAATTTACATCAGGTCAACTTTCGCCAACCTCAAATAGCGAAAACTCAAGTTTTGCCATCAAGAAATGCCCTTGATGTAAATAGACATAAAAAAGCCCTTTCTCTCCAAAAATTGAGCTAGAGTCACTATCAAAATAGTCGAAACCATTTAAAAAGGCTGCGCCTAAATGCAGCTGCGCCTAAATGCAGCTGCGCCTAAATACAGCTGCGCCTAAATGCAGATATTCGGTCTAGCATGAAATACCTCTTCGCCTGTTCCAACTCCGAAAAACGAGAAAGATGTCTTATATATCGGGAAAATTCAGAAGAATGAAAAATAGATAGCGTACATACATACTTACACCCGCACAAATGTGCATGTAAGATATGCACAGCTCTTATTTACATTCTATTTTTTTTTGCGCTGCATATTTTGTTCCTCTAAAAAACCTCAGAACGAAACTAGAGAACTCTCGTTACATGTCGAAGCAATGAAGATGCAATTAAGCTCAGCCGCTAGCATTGTACACATGCTTTAGGATGATTGAAATAAGTAAATAAATCAAGGGAGGCAATTGAAATTCTGAAAAAAAGAAAAGAAAAAAAAAAAGCAATTGTTGCCATGTGAACAATCCAGGATTTCTGAGAGCCAAAGATAATGTCAGCGTGACCTACAGCGAGTGGTAGAGGATTTTCCGTTACATTATTTTTCATACTCGAATTTCTCGAAGGCTGGACCATTTTAAATCTTTAGAAATATCCAGGTAGGGAGAGAACTTTAACATTAAGAGTTTTGTATGTATCCAATAATAATGCATGAATTGATTTTTTTATGCTTTTTAACCTCTTGATCTGATCTGTATGCGCTTTTCTTACTTAACGTCGAGGAAAAAAAAAAGAAATCGCAATACAAAGAGAACCAATTCTTTTTTTTTTTTCAATTTCTAAAGTGTCACATATTTTACACACATTTTGTTCTAACATCTGCTAACATTTTGTTATTAAAAGTCTGTTAGGCCGTCATAGAATCATCTCATCTCTCTTCTTTTCTATGTGTTGAAAGTAGACATTGTTCGAAACATATTCGCCTTCATTTCTTCATTTTTTTATGCTGTTCGGTATAGACCATTCACAACACAGTGATCTCAAGAACCTCTGCATTTCAATCTTTACTTCCGGTCGAACATGTCCTATTCTTTTCTACCGCGGTGAGGGGGCTCGAACCTACCAAGGTGGTCCCTGCAGATATCAGGGCAGACGCTCTAATGGCCCAGCCGCAGACGCTCCTGTACTTGTAGGAGCGGGATAAAAACGACAGTCTGATTAGTGAAATGGCAAAGCTTTAGACCTTTAAAAAGAAAAAGAAAAGGAGATGCAAAGAACACCCGTGGATGAAACATAGTTCCACTGGCTCGTTTACAGTAATCAATGCTACTCCTTTGTAAAGGGGACGAGAAATGGAAACAATTTCAACAAGATTTAATAAAAAAAAAAGCGCTTGAAGATAATTGGAAATATTCTCTTTGTTCTAGCGTTAGGATTTGGAATGAAACCATTGCGAAATCTGCTTTGCTAATAATTTTCTTTCATAGAATGCTTTGCAGTGCAACCACCAGCCTTTCAAGCTTGTTTGTTTATTTGGATCTGAGAAGCTGTAGAAAGGAAATTTAAAAAAATTGTAAACACAATCATGATTTCTGATTGAAATAGAAGTTTATGCTCTTGATCATCTGCTGTAGAGATGATAATCCCACATGCGATCAAAGTAACGAGGACTTGGTTTGATCTGTAACAATGAAGCTCGTGTATAGTAATCTTGTAATGCAGCACAGGCTTTTTTCCCCTCTTCCTAGCCTTTATTAAAATGCGTCTGTTGAAATGACACAAAATTCTGGTGTGATTAATGATCATCTTGATAGCCAATGCGCGAATATAATTACAATACCGGCAGTTACTGTGGTCTGCCTATAGTGTAAGGGTTTAGACATCTTTTAAAAATTGTAATAGGTGAAAAAAAAAACCTGCATCTAAAGTAAACTGCAAAGTTTGTTTTACTTTTAACTAAATGATTACGAAAATATTTAAATAACACTTAAACCAGACTTTCATGATAGTATATCGCTACTGGTTAAATGCAGTATCTCAACTAGAACATGGAAAATGATAGGAAAAGTATATAATCATCAAAACTAATGGAATCAATATCACTTTCAAACAATGTTTAGCCACACCATAATTTCTGATTAAAAATCAATCTACATATTTCTCTCAGACATGCCCACATTCCACTGACGCATCGAAAAACAAAGGGATATTAAAAAAGGACGAAGTATACAAAAGGATATTCACTTAAAATAATGAAATCGGTTTCTCGTATTCCAAGTAATCAACCTACAGCCGGAAGTACATGCCCATACTTAATATATATAATAACACGGCTTACAAGATGTGGTATGGTGGCATATGGCCCACTGAAGTCCTGGGATCAGCTGTGTTATTTGACGCAAACCTCTGATCCTACAGACATGCCGTCTAGTCCAGTTGAGGCACTGTACAGTATTATGCGCGGATATAAAGTTTCGATTGGGTAAGCGTTTGAATTAGTTACTGGTAGCGTACACGCGTCCTGGATCATGCATGACTCAACTACCCACGGTTTATTTTAAGAGGGATGTTGTCTCGTTGACTAAGGCAATCGGGTATAAAAATGCAATTAAAATTATTACATATCAGGATATTGAGCAATGCAAATTGCTACTCACATTACACGAAAGCAGCAAAGCAGATAAAAGGAAAAAAGGGCGATAATGGGCATTTATTTTTAATTTGAATTTATTAAGTATTAAAGGACAGAATACAACTCATTCCATTGATCTAGAGAAGAAAAAAAAAATGTCTCACTAGTAGAAGCGAACCATGGCATTTTAGAAAACTTCAACTTTGACACGACTATAGTAACTCAGACTCGACCACGGCCCCGTCGTTGGATGCCTTAGAGCACTCACCTTTATAACCATACACTGTTAATGCTTAGTTAGGCTTAGCCTTTTTTTCCTTCACAATTCAAGCATTGCGATGCATCAAATCAACCAGTTTTTTATGTTGCGAGCTGTCGATTCGGTTCATCTAGAGTATCTGAATTCGGATGATAACAGATATTGAAAACAGAGATTTGGTTTACGATCATGTTTCAGATTATTCCGACGAGCAGGATTTTGGTTCAGCGCCAGAGCCAAAAAATAGTTATCCCTACATTTTTCAACGATAAATTCTTCAAATAAAAGGAAATTGGTATAGCCTTACACACAGACACACACTTATATGTGTAATTGTGTGTGTGTAGATATATATATATATATATATATATATTTAGTGGAACATAGCTTAAGGGATCGATTGTCCAATTTCACTCTCTCTCTCTCTCTCTCTCTCTCTCTCTCTCTCTCTCTCTCTCTCTCTCTCTCTCTCTCCCCTCAAAAAACAAACGTGCACTCACACACACAACACATGTATCAACCGACTTTCAGCTGTAATATTTAGTTCCACTCATTAAACAAAAAAATAGATTCTCTCACCAGTTGATTTCAAGGCTGGCATGACAAGCAACAACGCTCATCACAGGCACTTTTAGCGGTCACAGGTTAACACACCCCGTCATACTGTTTGATTGGTATTGAGTAATTAAAACAGTGACATACTTAGTCCCACACTATAAATGCTATGATTATCATTTATTTCTATACAGTTATCGCAGTCAGCTATGAAAACAAAATAAGAAAGGGATTCGATAATTAAGCAGACTCACGTTTGTAAAAACTTCGGAAAAAAATGTTGTTTAATTTTAACCTGTGGAATTGCAAATCAGACCATTAATTTTAGAATTATTGATTCAGCGCTTTTGCAATGTTACCATGTTTATAAAATAATTTTTCAATTGGCAGAAAGGAATTCTGTAATTGGCTTGTTTGTATATTTTACCATGCCACTGCGAAATCAAAGTGTAATAGGAAAATAATATCATACCTCGGACTTTTACCTTTAGTTTTGCATTTCTTAACTCTCAAGGACGTATAATAAAGTAGTTGTAATAGTGAAAAGTAGCGCATCATCCGTGCACTGTTGAAATTATGCTCTGCATTAAGATGGATTTCCATTATTTTTAGTTCTTACATTAGTAGATAAAGTAGAAGTTGTTGAAAACCTTCCAAAAGGACATCGCATTTGGCACATTATGGATTTCAGTCTCTGATACCTTAGGTCTGAAAACTGCGAGTCTACCATCAGGGTCAATAAAAAAAAAAGTGAAAATGCCTTTATTCTGATATAGGTACTAAATTGCTTTCCAAAAGTACGACTAGCGAATCTCAGAGGAGAGCCGAAATATTTTTGACATTAAATGATATATGTTTTTTTTAAAAAAAAGAGAAGGAGAAAGAAAGCAACAACATAAAAACAAAAGAAAAAGTAAAACCCATTGAAAAAAAATTCGACGACAATCGACAGCTAATACTTTGGCATGGGCTGCATCAAATTTTTAAGTTCATATCGATTTAATTACGCTGACCTTAATATATTCTAACTGTTTATCATTTATGCTCTGTTCTGATTCTACATACTGCTCTCAATCATAAAATAGTTTAACAAAATGAGTCAGTTGATCGATAAAACCTGTGTAAGTTAATAAGAATTACAGCATGTGCGTATTGACTGGTTAAGATAGAGATTTTAGTCGGTTTTTTTCTGTGCTGAAGAAGCAAAAAAAAAAAAAATTAGTGAAAGTTTTCTATGTCAAATACAATTGTTTTTACTGTGTTCTCTTTCTTTAAGATCAAGGTGGCAACTGTTTCAAATTTTTAATTTTGTTAAATTCTCTTATCCATCTTCGGTTACCCCTGCATCTTAATCGATCTTAAAACTCGAGCTGTATGTAGTGTTCCAAGACTTATGATCTACCTTTTCTATGTAGATAGATTTTATTCACTTAGTTAATGTTTAGCTAGAAATCTTCTAAGTTTCCCCCAGACCTTACTATGATAATTCAAGGATAGGGCTGACTAGACCGGACCCAACTTCATCTCTACAGGAATCGAACCAAGCACTCTTTGTAGTCAATCCTGCGATCGAGCTATCTCGCAATCTACTTTTGCATTGATAGAGTTCTAGCTTCTTCACATCCATAATCTTTGAAACAATTAGCTTTAGCCTCGGATGAACTTAACAGTCACTGAGCCTCGCTTTACTCTGAGTTGGCACCATCTGTTTTGACCCTTTGCAACTTATGTCACCTTTTGTGCGATGCTAATGGAGGTAAAGCAAACCTGGAAACATCCCAAGATTCAGAAATTGAGCAAAGCCTAAAAGAGACACAGTTGGTATTTTGCATTGAGAGTATACATTTATAAATTTTTAAAGTTTATTACGGGATTTATTCAATCGATAGATCTTTTTCGATATGCTTCAATTCTCGTTGACTCAACAACATCAGCTTTGGTGGACCTGCTAAAATGTTTCGATAATGCTTGACATGAACAAACTGATGTGTTGCTGAGCACTTTTATTGCCCTACAATCTCTTCTTTCTCGGCGCAGAATTTTGTAGATGGAAGTGCATTTCCTGGATCTTGTGGTGCCGCAACACTTGCTTTAACGATTCGAGTATTTATGACTGAAATCTTTCCTCTTGTGTCTGGTGTTAGAGTGCATAGTCAAGATTTTTGTCGCTAGAAATTACAGAGAATTGTTTCTAGCAGACATTATTTTACTTATGAAAAATTTCTGACGAGGAGTAATGCAACATAATAATGTGTTTTGCGAGATGTTCATAGGATGGAGCGATTACAAATTTTCGAGACGAATCAATGTAAAATTAATCTTTTTTTTTATGTTTTTTTCTCAGTCGGGATTTGTGTGCACAATTGCCTCTCAAGGATAAATAAAAAAAGTAATCAGGTCAAATTGGAAAATTGTGCAATAAAAATATTACCTAAACAGGGTACGACCTGTTAGAAAAGATCTGATAGTCTGAAAAGGAAAGTGCGACAAGACACATATTTTTCGTTAGAGGTTAGTCAGAACAATAGCATGGTAGAACAGTAAAAAAACCCATAAAAGAGTGAAACAGAGATATATTTTAGATGGAAAAGAAAGATAAACGTGGAGGTAAAATTCAAATACATAGATGAAGATAGAAATAATTTCTATCTGTGAAGAGGAGATCGAAATAAATAGAGATTGGATAGAGGTTGACATTAAAATGGAGAAAAAAAAGAGACACAGTGAGAGTGAGAGAGAGAGAGTGAGAATGAGAGTGAGAGTGAGAGTGAGAGTGAGAGTGAGAGTGAGAGTGAGAGAGAGAGAGAGAGAGAGAGAGAGAGAGAGAGAGAGAGAGAGAGAGAGAGAGAGAGAGAGAGAGAGAGAGAGAGAGAGAGAGAGAGAGAGAGAGAGAGAGAGAGGATCAATATTATTTGAGAAAAATTATGGATGTCACAAATGTTTATTACAGGAAATAATAGCTGCTGGTATATTCTTTGTCTCATCAAGCGATAGGTTATTGTGTGACCCGTTTAATCTTCTGTTAGCTTTTAAGTTAGGTGACAAAGTGAAATCATAAAATTTAATGCTCGATCTTTTCTAATAATACAACCACACACACACACACACAATTAACCCATACGAGACTTTCATGTTCCTTTCTTGTTTTGGCTAATCATTTTCGTTTCCCCAAATAAAGGGCTAAAAGAACGAAGTTAGAGATGAAGTTTTTTTCCAAATTCTTCACACCAATATATTTGCTTTTTTCTTTTCCAAAGCACCGTTCCTCTCATATGTTAATAATATAACTATTTTTTAAATTCTCAATTGAAAAAAAATAAATCATATCAGTTTTGGCAGTGATGTGAAATTCAAAAGTTTTCTTTGTACCTATTTGAAATTGTCAATTCTCGAAAAAATAAAACGCGCGTTTTAAAAACGAGATTAAACTAGCGGTAGAATTTAGGATAGTCAACAAGGTTTAATTTCAATAAATCAATTACACCACAAGACTAATACTAGCCCACGAAGAAGTCTCGCGAATAGTGATGAAACCCCTGCTAAGCAAACACAAAACTTCTTTCCGAAGATCGTAAGTTAACGCATTTAACATGGGCTGCAATACATCGTAAAGTACCTACACGTCGCTATTGTTACCCACCAAAGCCTTGAATCAATGCTCTTTGTTGAGGAGCGATGTTTCCGGTGTTATTGTTTGAAAAAAATATTGAATAAAAATGTTTTTTTTTTAAACTTTAAGCTCATTTGTACGGTGATGACAATCACGATTGATTGAGATGTTTTAGGCGGTATAACTTCAGCACTAGAAAAATAAATCTGAAAAGTAACTTTCCAGACTTGGGACATCAAATTGTGTAAAACAAGTATAAAGTGAGATTTAAAAAAAAAAACCAAACAAATAAAAACAAACAAAACAGCTTTACCTTACGTCATTTCCTTACTGTCGAACTTCTGACATTTTTTAAAAAGTTCTCAAGCAGGTTATTCATGTGAAAATCATGGAAAAATGTTGCGTTTTATGATTGATTAGGAAATGTAGGAATTTCTCAACGTTTCACACGACTTCCGCATTCTACATCCTCGTCACTCGAACTGAAGAATGCTTCGGTTTGCGAGGATCTTCACGATTATCGATGATGTTTTTATTTTTACGATGTTTTCAACCAGTTCTCTAAGGCATGCTTGAAGATTTTTTTTGTAGACGTGACGAAAATTATTGCGCAATGTTAATCCTTAAACGCCAAATTCACTGCCTTTTTTCCCTTTCAGTTAGAGATCTTAAATGCATCAAGAGAAGATTTCGTGTAATCTTTTTTTATATTTTTGAGACTGAAAGTTGTCATGATGAAGAAAAGAGATTGCCATTCTTGCTTAAGAAATGTCAAAGTCATGTATCTTCGCTTTGATTCTGCAAACCGTGCACTTTTTTGCACTTAACGTATAATTTCTGCATGGAAGAGGCATTCAGTGTTTTTCAGCTCTTTGTTTCCCTGTTATTATTTCTTCAACAGAGCTTGGAGATGGAGCAAGCACTCTTATCATTCACTTTTCATCATCATTGAAAAAAAAATTAATAACGCACTCAACATATCTCAACAGCCTTTAACGCACTTTAAAATATTCCGATTTTCCACAAGATTTTTTTTTTTGTGAAATTGAGTTTTTCAATTACATACGGTTCATGCATGACTTCATAAAAGAGAGCCAACTATGGCCATATCAAATTTTTATTTCTGGTTTGTGATTGAGTAAGAATCACGTCAATGGCTTGTACCTCTTTGGGCAATTATATAGCATAAAATTAATTTAAACAAACGGAGGGAAAATGGCCCGAAAGGTGCAAGCACAAAAGATATTATAAATATTTTAAAAAAAAATTATTTCAAGGTAGATCTAACAACACACAAAGTGCAATACAACGAACAAATGCCCTTTGAAGAAACTATTTCAACCGAAGAAACAATATACACGTATACTCAATCTAGATTGTGTTTAGAAAGATCGATATTCTCTAGCTTTAAAAACGATACAGTGCGGCAATATGAAGTCTCGTGATATCGCTTTCTAGTTATATTATTTAATAGCAAGGTGCTCTTTAAGGGGGGAAAAATCCCTTTTACGCGATATGAATGGGAAGTCTTGTGATATCACTTTGTAATTATATTATTCAATAGCAAGATGCTCTTTAGTGGAAAAAAATCCCTTTCATCTGATACAATCGAGTAATGGGAAGGCCTATGATAGATGTATCACTATCTGTTCATGTTTTCATTAATTTTATGCGTGAAAGAGAGTTATATACAAAAAATATGCGCATTTTTATTAGACGTATGAAGAGATTAATGACTCTGTCATAAAATAGTTCAGACTCAAAATACTTTCAGCACATTATCAACTTTTCTACCAATGAAATGCATAATTAGGTTCCTTCATTCTAATTATTGCTCCAATGAGTTTTATTGCTCACGTGTTTTAACACTCTGTTTTGGTAATGGGCAGAGAGTCGTTCTGCCTTCACGTGATACACAATCTTTGGATTTGTACATAGCGGAATCACTTGTGGGAGAGAGAGAAAGGTTGAGAAAGAGAAAGAGAGAGAGAGAGACAAAGAGAGAGAGAAAGAGAGAGAGACAAAGAGAGAGAGATAAAGATTGAGAGAGACAATGAGAGAGAGACAAAGAGAGAGAGAGAGAGACAAAGAGAGAGAGAGACAAAGAGAGAGAAACAAAGAGAGAGAGAAAGAGAGAGAGAGAGAGAGAGAGAGAGAGAGAGAGAGAGAGAGAGAGAGAGAGAGAGAGAGAGTGTGTGCGCCTCATCCGCTACCTTTCTCAAATTCTTGATGTGTACAAAAGAGAATATTTGAAAAAAAAATCAAATTTCTTGCGCCTTAATTATTAAGCTTTTAACAAAAGTTTATGGAGACTCTCAAATCTCATGGAGATCTTTTTTCTTTTTTTTTTATTTCATGCTACAAGATGCGTTCTTCAATTCTTTAAGCCTGCATTGCATACCTCAGTCTGTTCAAACTAGCTGTCTCAGGGAGCATGAATGAACAATGCTTTCACAGAGTAGACCTGGGACAATGGGCATTGTGCAGCAACCTGTTCTGCTACTGACAAACACAACAACGGATTTTTCACGTCGATATGGAGGGGATCGTACATAACCTAAAGCAAACATTGCCGGATAAGTTGACTCTACTGCGGGAAGAACGGTTTTAAGGGTACAGATTTAACCCCTGTTCGTTATATCCGGATTATGTATTCATTTTTGCCCAGACGAGCTGGATATCATATTTACAGTTTTAGACACGGGGGAATATTAGAATGTGTTTCAGTTTTACTCTTATCTTGCAATTGGTCGTTTGAATAGTTGAATGTGATCTCAAAATAATTTTATGGAACCAGTGAGTGAATCAGTTGCAGTTTTGTTGTTCTGTGTAGTATATATAATAATCGGCAATCTCAAGCACAATTTCTGAAGAAATCCTTCTGTTATACTCTTTCATTCATGTTCGCTTATTGGAATTAGCTGTAGGAAAAGAGAATGCTTCAATATTTCCTACAAAAAACTTGCAAATGATAAATTGTCCAAACGCCCTTTGGAGTAACATGGGAAAGGACTGCTCAAATAATGCGTGAGCCTCTGTGGAGACGAAGTATCCGATTATTTTTTTCGCTCTCTAGGATCGCCATAAGTTCTGTCAATCTGCCCTGCAGTTGCTCCAATAGTTATTGCTTCAATGCTAGATTGCGCTCGCCCAGTGTAAACACCGTTGTCACTCTGCGTTAACAATGATATCTCAATTAACCGTTTCCTTGTTTCTTTTTTTGTAGGCTCAGATTGTAGTCAGACCTCTGTGGTTCATAAACGTTGGCCTTTAAAAAATACCCTTAGGAATGAGTTAATTATGTTAGTGATAATTAATGCTAATGATCATTTTACTATTAGATAGTAAAATGCTGATAATTTCATTGGACTTTTTTTTATATCATCGATGTTTTTTTTTCTTTTTAATCTTTCTTTTCTGCTTTTTCCCCTTCCTTTTTTTCTATAAAATTTGAGGGCTGCTATTTGGGCTTCCCTGTTTCTATTTGTGCATGATACGAAGAGCACTCACTGCATGAGGTTTTATCTTTTAATTGGTCAATAGGGAGAAAAAGAAGAATTAAAACCACCCAGACTATGGGTCAATGAGTGGCGGTGTCATGCTGAGGACTCAATTTTTGTGACGCATTGTGTAGAAATTCGGGATAAATTTCATGGCGGACTGAATCGATAAGGCAGAAAAAAAAACCAGCAACAACAACAACAACAACAACAACAACAACAACAACAACAACAACAACAACAACAACAACAACAAAACGGTATGGTTGTCCAGTGAGATAAAACAAGTTCTTTCGCAATAGAAACAAAAAGGCAGGAAAAGACTGTTTTAAAATTTCCATTCAACGTCATTTCACTTTTCAGAAATTGTTTCAGAAAATAGATAGAGTAATCACCTCACTCCCCACAAAATAATAATAATGATAATAATAATAATAATAATAATAATAATAATAATAATAATAATAATAATAATAATAATAATAATAATAATAATAATTTATTTTATTGAAAAGAAAATGATACCAAAAAAAAAAAAAAAATGTCAAAGGAAATAAAACCGCTTACTTAATTTCCTTCCTCCAAAAAGATGGTGTAAATTATTTCAACGACCCGTTTTTACATAACACAAGTGATATAAAAAACACAAGTATGAAATGTTTTTTTTTTTTTAACGCAAACATGGCCTCAATACAACAAGTTAAGCTGCTTTGTAGGCAAATAATACTTGTGAAGAAAAAGGGGGAAAAAAACGAACTCGAGAAACCCTTTTGTGTGAATACAATGGAAATAAAGACTTATCAAGTATTAATTTATTCCCCGATAGAACATAATCTAGACACCAGTCTGGCATAAAGACGCATAGACCAAGAACCTTTTAAGACACAGTTTCTACGATCAATCGTGTTTCATGGACGAAGCTGAGATAAGCGGAGATGTGTATATATAAGCTTTTTAGTTTACTTTTTTTTTTGTACGGTTTCTTTTGCCTTTGGATTTTTTTTTTCATTTTTTTTTATTGCATTGTATTTTGGTTACATCACGCCTTAATTGACCTGTAGACGTAACTGTAAGTACTTCGCTAAGAATTGTCATTAAGGAATCCTACGAATGTTACCGACTTGTAAGTTGGTTTTTTTTTTTTTTGTCAAATATGCATTTAAAAATTTAGCTATTGATTTTGGAGTTACTTCTTTCAATCTTAAAATAAGCAATGTGTAAGAGAAAAGGACAAAAATTGCTGACAACATGTAAACATATGATACAAAATACAACTTTCGATGCCTTTAACTTCTAGTTGTTGAATATCTACCTGTCTGTCTAACTATCTACCCATCAGTCTGTCTACCTATCTACCTATTTGACTCTCTACTTATGTACCTATTTGACTGTCTACCTAACTACCTGTCTGTCCGTCTGTCTACCTATCTACCTATCTGCCTCTCTACCTATCTACCTATCTGTCTACCTATCTACTATCTGTCTGTCTACCTATCTTCCTATCTATGTATCTACCTAGCTACCCGTCTGTCTACCAATCTATCTGTCTGTCTACCTTTCTACCCGTCTGTCTACCTTTCTACCCGTCTGTCTACCTTTCTACCTATCTGTCTGTCTACCTATCTATCTGTCTGTCTACCTTCCTACCTGTCTGTCTACCTATCTGTCTGTCTACCTATCTACCTGTCTGTCTACCTATCTGTCTACCTATCTACCTGTCTGTCTACCTATCTATCTGTCTGTCTACCTATCTATCTGTCTACCTATCTACCTGCCTGTCTACCTATTTGTCTGTCTACCTATCTGTCTGTCTACCTATCTCCCTGCCTGTGTACATATCTACCTGCCTGTCTACCTATTTGTCTGTCTACCTATCTGTCTGTCTACCTATCTCCCTGCCTGTGTACCTATCTACCTGTCTGTCTACCTATCTACCTGTCTGTCTACCTATCTATCAATCTGTTTGTCTCATTTCCAAAGTTTACTGGCGGAAGGGTTGGATTGCACCAAAACAGCGTAGACAGAGCCTTCATAGTCGATCTATCTAGAAAGTCGGACAGAAAAGCAGACAGACAAAAGAAAAGATCCTGGCGGGATTGTGACGGGTCATCTTTAGTCCGGACCAAAATTACTGATAAGACAAGTAACCTGGATTGACCATTCTTCGATGAACTTTTGACCTCCAATCAGTTGCAACGTAAGCCTCTTTTCCTCCCAGCTAGCCGTTTACTTAACTCTTTAAACGCATTACTTAATATGATTCGCCCAACAATGGCAAGGCAGTTGTCCTTTACTCATTTGTACACTCTTTTTTAATAGGAAAATACCCCCCCCCCCCCTTTTTTTCCTCACTCTCTCGCTCTCTCTCTCTTTCTCTCACTTTGTCTATCCCTATCTATCTCTTATTTTTTTTTCCTACGTATTTTTTCCTCACGCAATACCAACTCTGTGTGATTGGTCAGTGATCTTCTTTTGTACCGCCCGTTTGAGCTGATTAAAATGCGCAACTTTCGATTAATGAAGGGAACAAAATAACACACGTTTTCACGCATGTTGGGCGTTTCACAACTTCCTATATTGATTCAAACATGATAAACTGCCTGTACCATTCACGACTATCATTCTTAGTCGTGTACATAGCTCAAGTGTTTTTTCTTTAGCTCTCATGAGGTTCGGCAACGCCTAAAGATTTTGTGCGTAACATAAACAGCAGTGCGTGTCTGTGTTCCTTCATATGGGATTTGGAAACTTTGATGTGACAATAAGTCCAATAAATTGGATCGTGATTTGTTTACCTTTTAAAGCGTTAATAGCAACGAATTTATATTTAAGGTGATAAAACCTGTTTTACTTTGCAGGAAATTAATGTGACGAAAATATAAATTCCTTTCAGCGGAATTCTACGTCAAGAGATAAAAATCCAAACTAATTCAAAACAACAGAAACTGAGCGCTTGATAGAAGTTTATGCTTAGAAAACTTTGAAGCATACCAACTTCTTTCCATTAATTTAGAGTCTGAATTAAGATTCCACTTTTTTGCCTTCAGACTTTACAAAATACTTTCACCAACGATAAGATTTAAGAGCTAAATGATTTTTCCTGTTGTTTCCGAAACATACCACGCGTTCCTCGGGAATGATAAATTTCTCATATTGACATACTTTTTTTTTTATAATAGTCATCGTTTATTTTCATATAAAGCTTAACTTGATACCGTGGTTCATTCCGTATCCAATTTAATGTTCGCCTGCTCGCTGCTTGACACATATACGAATGATGTTTTTTGTGACTATCAGTGTTTTCCCATCACAAACACTCTTCGTTTTATTTGAGGTCACTTCGACTGTAAATATTATGAGATCTCCACACACATTGCTTCATGTAGATAGGGAAAACTGCAGGAGAGGTGGATTGGATAGCAAAATTTTATGTCAAGTATTTATTGATCTGAACTAGGTCGAGATGATAGTACTAAAGACTGCTGATTGGGGCGCCTGATTCAATCTCGTGCTCTGCAAATATAGACTGTAAGATTTCCGATGGTATTCATGGTGGGCGGTTATTGCTACGTGAAGGAGATGTCATATGAGTGAGGAAAATTTTTTTCTATACCGAGTAATTTTGCCAAAATGAAAACGAGGAAGCTGTGATGCAGTTTCCTGTTTTTTCCCCCACTCTTTTGTCCATCAATTTGTAAGCAATATATCATATTATGCTATTGACAGAGAGCTTAACTGAATATTATTGACAAATAGTGCATTATTTTAAAATCTAGCAAAAAGTATTGTGATTTATAAGCTTAGATTAAAACAAAGAGTTTTTAGGATCGAATACATAGTTTTTTAGAATATTCACGGATCAATTTATAACCAACGCGTTAATCAATGGGATCTATCATAATTAATTTATTTATAACTCTTATTTCCCACATGCCGCTCAATATCATAATCAAGTGGTTACAACTAACCTGTATCCCCTGAGCTCAAGTTTTAGGTAAACGAACTAATCATAAGGAGGATAAAAATAAAATTTACTTGAAAACTTAGTTTCAATATTCGTCAAGAATTGTACGGCTACTGAAAGACACCTTAAAAGCAAACACAGATGAGTAAAAAACAAAACAAAAAAACAAAAAAAAAAAAAAAACTAAACAAAAATAACCTAAAAAAAAAATAAACCCACCAAAAACACCAGAATAATATCAATCGAAGATTATCGTACGCCCCCCCCCCCTTTTTTTTTTTTCACTCCCATCCCAGATTTCATATGATCATACGACCTCTTAGCTGCAACATTTTCTGAAAAAAAAAAAAAAAAAAACCCAAACAAACACAAAAATAACGGCATCAACAACAAGAAACATTTCCTGAACAAGCACAATTTTATCGCTTCGTTTAGAAATATGAATCTTTCTTGTTTGTTTGTTTTCCTTCATAAACAACGCCAATTGAGGTAAATATTTCTCTTTCGACAAACAGTACTCTTACCTATTCATCCTTGTCTCTTTCAAGGACATACAAAAAACATTGTTGGCAAATAAATATAGCTCTAACTTTATTCACAAGAGCCGATTCCAATAAAGCATTTGAAATATAAAATGGTTTACGGCATAATTATTCCATGTTTGCACACTTTTTTGCAGGCTCATACTGTAACGAAAACAACTTGAAGTGTACAGATAATATTTGCTCAGAGCAAGAAGTATATGTCTCTAAGATCTTGTGGAATAAATTTAGCTGGAGGGGGAAGGAAAACACCAACAAAATCTCTTTAAAAATTTGAAACATATTACTTCAATGAAATAATTCATAACGCTCGCTTATCAGTGAATAATTTTCGTGTGGTGCCAACCTTCAAGCTGTACTGTGACTTATTTTTTTTTGCTTCTCTTCTCTTTTTCGATTCCGGGAAGATGGAGGTAGGGGGAGGGGGAGGGGAGTGTAGGGGTGTTGAGATGATAACATTATGCTATACGAGCCTCATAAAGCCTTACATATTGAAAAGACCACGTAGCTTTGAAAACACAATTATCCGACAGAAAAAAATAACATTTTTTTCCGTCATTCTTTGGGGTTTTTTGTGTGGTTTTTTTTTTTTATACTTTTTTGGCCTTCTTTATCTTATTTAACGGAAGAACTTAACGAATCACTTCACACATGTATACGCAATAAAAATCATAAACCATCGAAGCTGTTGCCATTATTTCCCCGGGTGAACCTGGGTACATGGAGATCGACCAACACTTTTGTCAGGAATATTTCTAGAGTCTAGTTACGGCACGTTCCTCAGCCTATCCCGAGCTTCTATACCCCTGTAAAGGCTCGACCTCTCTGATTAGACACACAACTTATAAAAGTTACGGTAAAACCCCGATCGTGACGATTTGTAGAGAATTTTAGCGTTTTTTTTTTAATTGCCCACATTGTGCGCACACGCAGCTCTCTTCCAGCCACGGTAAAAAGTTGTATGCTTTCCGATATGCTTTAAAAAAAGGAAGAAAACGGTAATAATGTACAAAAATGTTTTTGTGATTTTATTATTTTTGGGGGTTTAATTTGTTAAGCCGCGCATCAAAGATTCGTCACGATTCAAGACGTGTAATATCATTCGATCTAAAAACTGTAGCACAGCCTTGTGCCACAGCTGTGTGAACTCACCTGTCATGTTTTATTTATTACTATTTTATTTTTATATCAGATAAAATCGTCCTGTCAGACAATGGTTAACCCCAAAATCGATACTTTTTAGCCATTTTTCTTTTCTTTTCTTTTCTTTTTTTACGGGATCCATTAGTAATAAAGCTACGTATTGTCAAAATGGAATCATTATGTCGTCTTGACACATGTCTAGGAAAAAAAAAAAAACAGCGGCAAAGAAAAGTGTGACAAATTAGTCTAACAGGGTAGAAACCTAACAGTAGGTTTGAATGCCCGTCCATTGCCCTCGATATTTTTTTAACCAGTTTTTATCGTCTATCATTAATTAGAAAAAAAAATCAACTGAATATCGTCAAAATGGAATCATAGTGCCGTTTTTTTTCCACAAAATGTCTGGAAAAATCAGCGGCAAAGAATAATATAACAATTTAGTCTCACAGGGTAGAAACGCAACAATAACCTCAAACTCCCGTTCCATTGCCCTCGATATGTTTGAGCTAGTTTTTAGTAAAACTAAAAAAGCTGAGTTTTGTCAATATAGAATCATATTGTCGTTTTTACACTAGTCTAGAAAGAAAAAACAACGGCAAAGAATTTTATAACAAATCTCACAGAGTAGAAACTCAACAGTAACCTTACGCGCTTGTCCCATTGCCCTCAAGGTACCTCTCTGCCATCTCAAGACCACGATAATCTTCCAATTTTACCTTTTAACCTTTTGCCGCGGTGTTTGACAAGCACTTTTAGCGAACCTCCTGTTTTCTTCTCCTTTTAAGCTTTTTTACTCACCCGAATTTCTCATTCTTTTGTAAAGAAAGAGTGCATTTGTAGTGGTAGATGGAGGAAGCAGAATATGTAGGGCAGAGATTAGCATTTTATATAACATAATCGGAAATTTTTCTTGTAATGGTCTTGGCCTCCACGCTTTAGGTAGCCTTGATGGACTAGAAATTTTTCAAAAAGGAATAAAACGTGTCGAACCTGATTTTCCCCTATTTTCTCCCTGGCATACATAAAAAGAAATTGACAGCTTTAAATTGTAGCTGAATTTAATGAAATTTATAATGCTTTTTGATATTTCAAAAGAAGGTTCTATCTAATGAGACAGAGTATTATTAGACATTTTTTGCATATTTTCGTTTTTTTTCCTTTATTTTTCATTATTTTTTTGTTTCTGTTGTCTTTGTTCTCCTTCCTTAACCTATTCATACGAGACTCTCTTATAAGGGCATTAATGAATCCCCCGAGAAAAACTGCTCATTCTCAGCAAAATTGTCATTGTGATTTGGGCAGTCATTACAACAGTCATGTACCGTTTGATCGAGAATTGTCAGTTTACACTGCTTTAATTGATCCGCTCAACATTGCTAAAATGTTAATCACAAAGAAAAGCCTAAAATGAATTACGGGTTATTATTAGAATTGAAAGTTCAGTGGAAATGGAAATTGAAACGCTGCGAAACAGGCTTAAAAGTAATGAATAAGTGTGTTATGTTGAGAATGAGAGATATAAGGAGTGAGCTTGGAAGATAAAAAGAGACCTAGAAAAATTGTAAGGACACAATAGTGACAAGTTCTAAAGAAGAGAGAGAGAGAGAGAGAGAGAGAGAGAGAGAGAGAGAGAGAGAGAGAGAGAGAGAGAGAGAGACAGACAGACAGACAGACAGACAGACAGACAGACAGACAGATAGAGAGAGACAGAATAAGACAAAGAGAAAGAAAGAGGGACAGAGTCGAGAGAGAGAGAGAGAGAGAGAGAGAGAGAGAGAGAGAGAGAGAGAGAGAGAGAGAGAGAGAGAGAGAGAGAGAGGTAATACATTTAAGGAAGTCATTAACAATATGCATCTGTAAAAAAAAAAATAATAATGAAAAATAGATAAAAAAAGATGCGGAAGTATTTACGTGGTCACATAAATCATCTATTTATTCTTACAGCTTGCTGGTCTCTGGGCACACTGACATTTTGCTCTCATCTCCATAATAATGATGACTTAAACACTTTCTCTGGCCCTTATGACTATTTAACGAACGATTATGAATATTGATACACACGTGACGACTCATCGACACACTCACTGCTGCAACTTTGGAGCCTACTCTAGATCGATAGCTCGCAAACATTCACACATTAACCCAGATAGTAGAAACGCTTATAACGACTGAAAGCAGGGGAAGAAATGAAAATTTCGACGGACGGAACTTACCAATAACGTATCTGATATTTCTTAAAGATGTTTCGGAGTTTCTTTCATTTGTGCGATTTTCATGACGCAGAGATTCGAGAGTTGGGGTAGATAACTCTAGAGCAAATGGTTTGTGAAAACTTCATGGAGTTATTACGGAACCTGAAAAACTGTGCCACACACACCTGTTGCGGATGCTTGAAAGGTAGGACAGTATTGCTTTTCTTTCATTGTCTATATGTTTTGTCGATGTCAGGTACACAAGGCTGTCCGAAAGGTAGTCTATAAGCAAGCGTCATAAAAAGTGACTTTACAACGTTTGATATTCAATTAAAGTTCATAAAAAAAATTAATAAGAAAGGGAGTGGAATATAAGTTGACAAAGAGATCAGTGTTAAGGAAACGCAGTAAAAAGCATATTTCTTTTGATGTATATATAGTACCATCATATCATCATCACCAGCACCAATTGTATCATAATTATCATTATCACCTTCATCAACATATACATTATAATCAGTATCACCACCAACAATTGTATCATAATTATCATTATCACTTTCATCAACATATACATTATAATCAGTATCACCACCAACAATTGTATCATAATTATCATTATCACCTTCATCAGCATATACATTATAATCATTATCACCACCAACAATTGTATCATAATTATCATTATCACCTTCATCAACATATACATTATTATCATTATCACCACCAACAATTGTATCATAATTATCATTATCACCTTCATCAACATATACATTATAATCATTATCACCACCAACAATTGTATCATAATTATCATTATCACCTTCATCAGCATATACATTATAATCATTATCACCACCAACAATGTGTTTCACAGTTCGCTCTCCTCTACCTTGAGCTTATCTCGCAAAACTCCTGAACTCCCCACTTCTAAATATACAAATATCCGTCTTACAAGTTGTTTCCTTCATTATTTGTGCGTGACACGCCTTTTTTTCATTGCTTCATGCGAATACTCTCTCTTTCTCTTTCTATCTTCTCCTCTCAGACAGGTGTTTGCCTTTTGCAAGGTATAATATGCAAGCCATCTCCATATCTTGTCCGACTCCGGTGTCACCTGAGGCTTGTTATTCACAATCTCTTCCATAGACTGCGTTACATTTACAATTCTTTGTTCCTATTTGATAGAAAAACCCAGACATTTCCAGATTAAAGAAGAAAGACCAAGCACGCACCAAACTAAAAAAAAATAAATAAAAAAAAAAAAACATCTGAAGACTTCACAAGCAACAAAAAGACATCTTCAAGGGCGGGTCAGATGCTATATCGGGAACCCAAAGAAGCGTAATATGTTGTTTTCTTGTTGCTATTCTCAGCATGTTTGTTTTTCTAGGATGCTTAACCCTCACGCCACTCCTTTTGTGTATAATAATCGTCTGAGAACTTTGCGACGCTCGCCCACAGTTGCGGCTCACGATCCTAAGGTACATACCTGGACTAAGGAGCGTGGCCTTTGCGTGACACTGATTTTCAAATAAGGAATAATAATAGTTATGACATGACAGATAAGTACGTAATGATGTAAAGAAAAGCCGCAGCTGACAGGAGCGGTTCTAGCTGATCTGTTTCTAGAGTCTTGTACGATACAAGAAAATCTGGCGTTGTGTTGTCTTCTCTAACCTCTTATCTAGTTATCTATCTACCAACATACCTATTTATCTATCCATCTATCCACCCACCCTCCCATCCATCCATCTATCTATCTATCTATCTATCTATCTATCTATCTATCTATCTATCTTTTCAACATAGTTTCTATGTTTATCTCTTTTTCAAACCTTAAGAAATGTAAGTGCTTCTAGAAGTCTTTTTCTCTCACATTCTTAAAAATTTTTGAGGTTCTGAGGTTTGAAATAAAGAGAAAGCTATAAGCTATTCTCAAAAAAAGAAAAGATAGAATTTTGTGTTCAGCAATAGACTGGGAAAGCACAGAAATAGCAGTGTATTAATATCCAAAGATCTTGCCTTTGTCACTGTCTTCAGCGGAGCAGAAGTTTCGGCCACCTAAAAGAATCCGAATACAGATGGAAAATGTCTATTATTCTTGTAAATATACTTGTCTAGCTTCTAAATGTCCTCTGGATTCTAGCGGACGTTTCCTTATTTAGGGTTACTTTCTCTTGTGAGAGTGACACAACAGAATAATCCGTTCAAAATTGACATTTGAGGCGTGAATGTGGTTTGATTTTGTAGACCAGAGTCACGGATCTTGAACAGTAATAATATTATATTTGCTATCTACACCCATTTATATATATATATATATATATTTGATTATTCCCGAAGTTACTTAGAGTGTATTCAGATCCACAAAATTATCTCTCGGTTTCGCGAATTTGTTATTGTTTCTTCCCGGTATATCCAGTACTTAGAGAAAAATAAGATTGTTTAAATATCCAATCGTTTGATAAAAAAAAAAGATGAAAAAAAGCTCATCTAAAGTGTGTTCATAATCTTTTCAAGTTCAAATATGACATGCACGATATTATTGGTGCTAATAATTTTGATCTTCGATTCAGTTCAGAAGATTTTAAATTCTAGCTGAGCACATTTCGTGCCGTTTAATAAAAACAGAATTCGTCGTTCAAGTGCTTAAGAAAAGACTGCAGTACTGTTTCTTTTCAAGTTAGCACCTGCCTATTCCCTTTTTTCTCGATTCCAAAAACGTTGATTGAGAAATAATCTATGATCTCCGCACTTTGCCGAAAAATCTTTGATTGCTTTGAGAAATGCACTCGATGTAGCTCTAAGTTTACTTGCCCTGGTCATGTTGATCAGAGAGAACTAATTTCAGGACGATTTGGCGATCAAAGATTACAGTAACGGTTTTACACTGATTAATCAAGGCGTATTTTGTTCAAACAAACCAGGACTAAATAAAACAATCCACAATAACAGGGCTGATGGTTTTCTCGAAGATTTCCTTTTTTTTATTCAGAGCCATCGTCCACCCTCCGCCCCCCCCCCCCCCTCTCTCTCTCTCTCTCTCTCTCTCTCTCTCTCTCTCTCTCTCTCTCTCTGTCACTCCCTTTATTTTTCAACAAACTAATGTATCAAAGACCTGCCTTAACGTGCTCCAGAAGCTTGTCTCAGTGTGAATTGATATTCCATTTTTGTCTTGATCTTTGTCGAGTTGAAATGGAAACTAGTGCACAACTAGCTCAAATATACAAACACGAATACACACACCCTTTCTCCCACACACACTAACACACACACACACTCTCTGTTTCCATTTTTTTTCTACTTGCCTATATTTCTGACTTTTCTCAACACTTCTTCATATTAATCTGGCCCTAACGTTACACCCCCATCCCATCTCCTTCTCACTCTCTGTCTGTCTGTCTGTCTCTTTCTCTCTGTCTCTCTCCCTCTCTCTTTCTCTCTATTACCTTAATCCATTTTTAACACCTGGTCTCACACATAAGGCCGTGGTTTCAACATTACTTTGGTTATAGGCTCAGATCCATAATCTATAGTTTAAACCTGCCAATTAGCCTCAAACTTTTCGAAAGAGGAACTTTAACAAAACGCAAAGCTCAAACTAGATTTAATCAGTTGAGTGCGTGTAGTGGTGCCATGATTTTGTTTAACATAATTTTTCGCCCTGCATATTGGGACTCAACAACACATTTGTACATAACAGTTGAATCTGAATAAAGTCAAAACCTCGGGTCCGACAAAATCAGTTGCAAAATAGACAGCAATACCCAATAGGACTGTTAAACAGAGTTGACTAGAAGCAAAGGTTTCCCTGAAATATAGAGGTGTTGACTTAGAGTGGATTCCATCGGAATTAAAAGGCAAAACAAAAAAAGTCTCGATATGGAATGGCCGCTTATCATTGCAATAACAGAAGGTGAATATTTTAAAGAAAAACTCTAATCTATTGTCTTAAACTTTTTTTAATTGTGTAGGTTCAAATAAAAGGCCAGCTATGAACTTTAGCAAGGGAGAGCACTTCCATGCTCTAGTTCGTATCTATAAATAACCTGATAATGAGAGTTTAAAAGGATCTTTAACGAGGCTTCATAAAATACATGCCAAGCCACCGAAGTGAATAAACTTTTGAATGTTTAAGTTATAATGGCTTATTTCTTTTAACTTTAGGGCTCAGAACGCACTTATAACTCGGCCTACAGGCCTTCAGAACAAAAATATCTAACTAAACTGTCCTAACTCTGCCTAATAGTCAAATGCTATAGCTCACTCTTACACTTACTGCAAGAGTTTGTTCACTTCGGTGACTTGGCCTGTATTTTAAGAAGCCTCGATCTCTAACTAATAAAGGAAGTAAACAATTAGTCTTTCCCAATAATAACACTTCTATGTTATGATCTTTTAGTAAAGAGACACGCGCGACCACGAGAAGTATTAAAGTACAAATTGTTTTCTCTATAAAGTTATTATCATAAAGATGCCTAAGCTTTTGTATTATTCAGGAAGTACAAACCTGCTCTCCCAACGCTTGAGTAGATAAAACAATAATGAAAAAATACTGCCACGCGAGGAAAAGAAACTAAAACAAAAACAAAAACAAAAAAGGAAAATATTTCCAATAAAAGTTTTACCAATATTTAGCGTCAACTCGTTTCAACACCAAGCACTCTTGTGTCCAAACTCGAAACACATTTTATTGAACCAATATTAAGTTACGTACACGTACACGCAAGTAAAGACCACTTACTCGTTTAAATATTCCCATAAAGATAAACACGCCTCCTATATTATAAATTATACACAGGGTTTGAAGAGTATGTAATTTTGTTTTTCCTGTTTCGATGACTTGTTTTATATAGGTCGTCCAGTACAAAGGGGGTCTCAAGTTTTTCTAGCAAACAGGAAAGTCCCTCTTAAACAGGGCAGGGATTTAAGACAAACACACAAAATCAATCCTCATCGGTAAAGGCGTTCGAAACACCGAACTTGCAAATTCTAGACAGATACTTTGTCCCATAATGGTTAACTAAAATGGTTAGTTTTCATTGTTACATTTACACCTTTTTTCTGGCTTCCACTTCATGCCAAAATAACAAATCAGCAATTTACATTATCACTCTTAAATCAATTGATACACTCTTTAAAAAAAATATTTATTTGCAGAATAAAATCATTGTAAGAAACTATGTATCTTTGGCCCTAATACCTTGCCAAAATAACAAATCAGCACGTTATATCACAAGTCTTAATTCTCTTTAAAAAAAACCAAACAATTATAAGAAACTTGAGTACTTACTGCTTTGACATTGTATGCCATATTTTTCATGTAAAAGCAGATGAAACTTGCCAAATCACATTAGAGAGATATGTCTAACATATTTGTAACGATAAAAAATTTTGTCATTATTTTTACATCTTCTGATAATTTGTGTTGTTGCAACCTTAAGTTTTTTAACATGTTTTATCGCTTTGAATTTTTGTTTTATTAGAGATGCCATTGTGTAAACCAGATGTTGACAAAGAAAGTTTTCTCCTCCCCCCACCCCTCCCTCCGGACCAAAGCAAAGAAAAAACATTATGTGTTTTTCTATATCCATACTCTTCCCAATAATCGGAATTATCATTTAGAACTTGACAGAGATAAACTGTTTCAGTCTCCCTTATAAAATAAAGGTATAACTGGAATATCCAAGATCCTATCATTTTAAAATACTCTCCCAATTCATAATTTCTTTTTTGTTGTTTTTTTCTTGCGAGGAAAAAAAAGCGCGAGGTAAATTGAAAACAATCTATAAAAGCTCTGAATTTGTTTTTAATTTGTTTAGAAAATACTTCAAGTTAAACTTGTTAAATTTTCACGCTTTTTTTTGTTTCTTTTACATATTATTACATACCAAACATCGTGCCAACTATAAGCAGAAACACATGTCACTGAACTTATAATGACAATAAACGGAACAATCTGTGGTTAGTTCATAAATGAAAGCTCTCTTTTCTCTTTTTCTTTGCTATTACTACCAAACTGGAACGTCTAGTGATAAAGAATGCTCGAATATCCCCTCTTGACAGACATTAAGAAAATTAGTCTGTTTTCCATATTACACGCTTTCCATTGCTAATATAATAGACGCACTTTGTGTTTTCGTGCCTGTTCCTGTTTTTAGAGCACTGTCAAAACCACAAACCCAGTTCATTCTTAATACTTTCCAGTTTTACTATGTTTTTACCCGCATCTACAAAGTTAACATGAGAGTAACAGGCCAAAAAAAGAATAGATATATCTAGAGAATCTGTCAACTTATTTGTTTATTTGATATATAACATACCCACAACACGAAGATCCCAGGTCTTTTTTTTTTTGTAAATCAAATATAAGCCTCCGTCGGGCAAGGCGGCACTGAAAATAGGCTCTAAACTCGGATGTGGGGCTGGAACCCGCTAAGAAAGTCATAACTGTTAATAATATAGCGGCCGCTTTAACCCCACAGCCACCGCCACGCCTATCTGCAGAGATATAGTTCTGTATGCAAATGAGCTGATTTTGTAGGATTAGCATTAACAGACGAGAGATTTTAATGTCAGTAAAATTGGCCAGGCTCGAACTTCCTGTCGATCGCCGGTCCCGGCGGCATGTTAGGTCTGTGGAAATGTCCAAAGTCTCATTTTTTTTTAACCCTTCCAAACTTGCAACGCTTTCTTGGTGTGAATCGAGACATGCGGTTACTTGAAACTTTAACCAAAGTACCCAAACTTAATTCAAGTAAAAAAAAATTAACAGGGGTGAATAACGTTTTCTATAATTATGATGTCAATTGAAAAAGATATTCGAACTGAAAGTTGAATTTCACATAAATTCTGATTTTTCTAAGCATCGAAATTTACTTTTAGTAGCGTCCATGTAGGAAAAAGAAGCCAAGGATAAGATACTATGATGTAGTGAAATTCTAGAGGACCCGGTATGGTCAGCTCTTTGATCGACTTAAAATCAATATCGTTAGTTCCAACCCAGATTGACATTTTCTCTCATTCTGATAGAGATTTTAATATTGGAAGAAAAAAAATGTCTTAACTTTTCTTTGAATGTCACTGTAACTCATAACTTGGTAAAATTACATATAGGTCTACCAGAAACAGATTATCTTCCTTGTATGTTGATAAAGGCAAATTGTCAATAGCTTAGATTAATGCACACCACAAACTATTCGATCCAACATGGACCATAATCTCTCTCTCTTTCTCCCTGTTTCTCTTTCTCTCTTTCTCTCTCTCCTCCTCTTTTTCTCTCTCGTTCTCTCTCTCTCTCTCTCTTTCCCTCACCCACCTTTCTCTCTCTCTCTCTCTCTCACTCTCTCTCTCTCTCTCTCTTTCTCTCACCCTCTTTCTGTCTCTCGTTCTCTCCCCCTCTCTCTCTCTTTCCCTAACCCTCTCTCTCTCTCTTCTCTTCTCTCTCTCTTTCTCTCTCTCTCTTTCCCTCACCCCCTCTCTCTCTCTTTCTCTCTCTTTCTTTCTCTCTCTCTCTTTCTCTTTCTTTCACCCTCTTTCTGTCTCTCGTTCTCTCCCTCTCTCTCTCTCTCTCTCTCTCTCTCTCTCTCTCTCTCTCTCTCTCTCTCTCTCTCTCTCTCCTATTCTCTCACCCTCTTTCTGTCTCTCGTTCTTTCCCTCTCTCTCTCGTTCTCTTCTCTCTCTCTCTTTCTCTCTCTCTCTCTCTCTTTCTCTCTCTCTCTCTCTCTCTCTCTCTCTCCTATTCCTCATGCACGCGAGGCGAGAGGTCAGCGCATGTCAATATTGTTGCCGGGTTGCGCTATGCAAGAATAACACATGAAGCGATGAAATACAAACACACATTCCCACACGCTCCGAAGCCTTGACCCCCCCACAAAACCTTCGCGACCTGGACCGGCCTTCCGCATTTTACAATGTTAGTAGTGTTTTGGTCACAACACCTTGGTCTAAATTTTCACCCCAGCCAAGATTGTAATTTTACGCGACAAACCTTTTCTTTGTTTGAGTTAAGTTGCCAACTTTCTTCTGGGCAACTGATGAACAAGGAATTTGTGCTTCGTTATTCGTCGCCTCGGCGATCAGTTCCGACTGCTTCAAAGATATAACGACAAGAATAATAAAATTAACCTTCTTTAAGTATTAAAAAGTAAAGTATGGAGAAGAAGAAGAAGAAGAAGAAGAAGAAGAAGAAGAAGAAGAAGAAGAAGAAGAAGAAGAAGAAGAAGAAGAAGAAGAAGAAGAAGAAGAAGAAGAAGAAGAAGAAGAAGAAGAAGAAGAAGAAGAAGAAGAAGAAGAAGAAATAGACCAAAAAGAATAGGAGGAGAATAATAGAGGATTATGTATTGGAGTGGTTGTAAAGAAGGCAGCGGAGGGCGGAAAGAGAAAAAGTAGAACCCTATATTATATTGAAATCTTAAAGCTTAAGAAAAAGACATGAATAAACTCACCGGGAAAACAGTTTAAACAATTTTATATTCACACGCATTCAAATTATTGCATTTAATCCAGCGGTTTTCTCTATAATAATAAACTCCATTTGGGCACAATGCAACGCAGCTGATAGAGCGTCGACCTGACAATACACAGATGGAGTCGGATCTTTACAATCATTACCAGTTCAAAAGCTTTGCCTACTGAGCTACCAGGAGCACCGGTGGCAAAGGGGTTAGAACTCCCGCTCTAATATCCGCGGGTTCGAGTTCCACACCGACGGTAGGTGAGTTCAGGTCCCCATCTTTCTCAGTTTTGCATTGTCTGACGCAGGCTTAAGTTTGTTGTCTATAAAGGCCTGAGATCACCGCTTTGTGTACGGGCTGTATCCAACAACAAATTTGCCAACTAACGAGACTGAACTATCTGGGGCTCTATAAAGCTTATGAAACCTTGCGTTCAACATTTTCTTCTTCAAACGTCACCGGCTTTCACATTTCTTGTCGCTAGTTTCACAGACTAGGAAAAGCCAAGCAGCATGGTGTAGAGAAAGATCTATGACAATACACAAGAGAACATTGTTACAGGAAGGCTTCGGAACTCTTAAAAGTTCAGGGAAACCGTAGACATTTTAAAGCCGAGGCTTTTAAGCTACAGAAGTGCTTAAAGTGGGGATGGTTTTCAGTTTTGTTCAGTTTTTCAGGCTCTCCTCTCTTCTGGTGGTCTGAACGTTTCAAAACACATTGTTTTCCCTCAACTTCATCACCGTTTCGTGCATATTGTAGGATCAATATTTCACAAGATCGTGGTTTTCATAAAAAGCATAGATCTAACATCTGCCGAATGGAAACGAAGAAAAAAAATTCATATAAAATGAAACATAACAACGTATTCACCAACAAGAAATCCCTGCGTATTATCTTACTTTAAAGTTTTTGTTTTTAGCCTTTTTTTTCTGTTATCTTCGTGAATATTTTCAGATCTGTCATCCAAAGACAGATTTAGTATTTTCAAAGTTAAATGAGATTTAAAAGAAAATTGAAAAAAAGACTTTGAAACTAGATCTAAATCTAAACTTGAATTAAAAGAAACTTAAAAAAAAGAAAAAAAGAAATTAAAGTTTTTATTCGAGCTATTCAGCAAAAAGTGACTAAGCTTTTACATTTATGTTTATCCGCTCAACTCGTTTGATCAACAAAGATAGAGCCATGCACACACACACACACACACACTAATTATGACCTGGTTGATGTGTAAACAACGCTTAAGTGAGTGAGTGCACCTCTTTTAAGAATCAACAGTGAAAAGTGAGCTGTCGGAAGCAAAGAATGTTGAAGGCTACTCACAGCCTCTTTTAAATCCTTTACTTTAGTTGACTTTACTATAATTAATGTCAAAATGTTTTACGGCCACCACTGCACATTTGCTGTTTTACGACCT
>JAWDGP010003892.1:202500-215000 GCA_033675545.1 Elysia crispata | reverse complement strand
GCACTTTACTATCAAGGTTTATTTTTATTCCGTTTACATAAGACAATTCATTCCGTCTTATAGGGCACCACTCTTATTTCTTACTTTTAAACGATAAAATTGTCCTCATGTCCGACAAGATGGTCTGATTGAGGTATGCCGCTGATGTTTCATCCTATATCCTGAGGCGCAGACAGCTAATTGGATCAAAAAAAGTTTCACTCCTCAGACTATTCCATCAATTTAGGGAGAAAGTTAAAAAAACCATTTTGGACGGGTTGGATTTATGTAAATTGGTTGTTAGAGAAATATTACGCAACATACCTTGGAAACATGCGCGATTGTATGTATATGTTGAATGTATACATATATGCATATGGCTTTGCAGATGGTTCTGTTTACGTGCATGTGTCTGTATATTTGCATATACCTTGCGGTGTTTGTGTCTGTTTTGATCGAAACCGTGGGCACAGAAAATAACCGAGGCAATCCGGACATGGAAAAATAAAGCCCATGAAACAGATCGTGAAAGGAATAAAAAAACAGGTGCCTTGATTCTGGAAAACCGCGATAATAATCAGCAATCAACACGAAATTGATAATTACCGATCCAATCGTTTAGCGGCTCAAAGCCTGGTGAAGAGCCTTCAGGCAAAGAGGGCTATTGACGAATGGATGTGAGCGTTCTTTCCCGTGTGCTTTTAATGGAACAAATTACTCTGTCGCTAAGATCTGCAACATTTTGCGATGATCAGTATCAGACGAAATTAACAAATTGGTTTTATGGTCCTAGATTTCGCTGAATATGGAAACATTTACTATATCTGTATTGCGTTCATCAGATTTATATTCTTTCGTTTCTTTTCTCGCAAAGTACAGTAGTGGGCAAATACATAAACTATTCTGAGGAATTTATAAATTGTTACCAGATCATAAAACCAAAACAGCATGTCTATTAATAATTTGTTCGGATTCTTTTCTTCTCTAATGTGTTATTCGGTGGATCTATTTTTGCAAAATGTTATCACGTGATAATTCAATACAAAAACTGGCTTTAAAGATTCCTCATTCTTGAGAATTTGTGTTTGTGACGGGTTTCAAGAAAGAAAAAGGCCCAAGAGCTTCCTGCGAGTCATAAAAATCGTGTGCTTTTGTCCTGAAATTATTGCTTGTCCGGAAAAAAAGTTCTTTTGAGCCACTTTCTTGCTCTAAATGTGAATCTGGTTTACTTTAACTAAAGGATTAATTATAACTGGAAATTTCATTATCGCGGTGATATTACATTTATAATGGTCGAGGAAATAATCTTGTATTTTAATCAAATTAGTGAGATTCAAATTGTTACAAACGGAACAAAAAGTAACACACGAAAAAAAAAAAATCCTTTTGAGATCAATCCGAAAGAAAAGATGATGAACATAGATTACGATTGATAATTAAGAGAAAGAAAAGGTTAAAGTCGACATTTAAAAAAAAAAATTCTTGCATTGCTTGCTTTTCTTTGCAATTTTATATGTAAAACAATATCCATTGCCTTTATACGGGAAACCATTTAGGAAGATTGAATTTTTCATGTTTAATAATGTAAACAAACATTTTAAGTCAGTTCCTTTAAAATTTCAAACCAGTAAAACAAGGATGAGAAGCAAGTCATTTCATCAACAATGTTCCAGGAAAAGAAAAAATGATCGAGTTTCAAGACAACCCACATTGCGAGACTCTCAGGGGATATACATCTATAAACCTTTTAAGTTGGAATTTTTTAGCAAGAATTTGTAATTTATCCCCCTCATAATTATAACTTGCGTGGTTTTATTGTTTGTTTTCTTAAATATTAAAAACAGTATAAAACGTTAAGAAATTTTCCCTTCTGGTTTTTAAGTAAAAATCTTATTTTTTTTTTAAAGAATCAGTAGACCTTTGCCTTTTCTTTGATACTCCTGTTCTACGAGTCTATGATATAACTTATTAGGAACATTTAGCAAAGTAAAAAAACGCGCTCTTAGCACGAGTACGGAGGTAATGTTTTCATATGAAGTCAGCAATAAGTAAAGTAGAGAGCTGACGTTTTTCTTTCATAATAAGTCTACTTGATGTGGAAAAAAACAGAAATATTAAAGGCACAAACTATTCGAAGGTCTGTGCTGTCCTTTCCTTCAATTCACCAGAATGTTCTGATCCTTAACGACCGCTTCTTTTTAACAGAATATTAAAATCTTAGTCCAAAGCTTATTATTAATCTCAAGCAAGAGTTTTAAAGATGAAATAATTAATTCCATAAATTGATTAAATCCATTTCTACCGTGTACATTATAGTCTTTATAAACACCTTTTCATACGCCTCACTTGTCTCCATTCTGCGAAAGACGCCTATAAAAATGCTCAAAATTCTTATCGAGAAAACATTTTTGATAATAAATAATTAGAAGAATAAAAAATCTATTTATTAATTTTGTGTCGAGGTGGCTCGATTATGGCGCAAAGCAGACAAGCAATCATTAGTTCGAATCTAGCATTGCTTGTGCTGCCTCGTATATTTCGTCTCTCTTCATTTAAAATACTTCTTCGAAAAGTTTTTGTTTAATTTTTATGAAGAATTTTGTTTTAAGCATACCAGTCAAAGCACATACATTCCTTCAATTTTTACCAAAAAAATTATAATTAAATATGAAGAAGTTTATGCCAATAAATGACCCAAGGATGGTTGTGAGTTCTAACGAATTTAGCTTAAAAAAATAGTGTAGTGCATGAAGCTGAATCAAAGAACTCTATTTTTTTTTTAAAAGTTGGCGTACAGAAACTGTCATAATTTTTTCATCTCCGTAACTTTTATTCAGCCTCGTTGTATACTGACTGAAATGTCTATATATTCTCAATATTTAGTGACACCATTAGGTGTCTGTCAAGCTACAAGATAGGGCTGGCGGATGAGACACGACTCATTTACCAGATAGCCCAAGTCTGGATTTAATCCCGCCTGCATCGTATTTTCAATCCGAAGCTACACCTACTGAGCTATGTGGCACCCGTATAACCGTTAGTAAAACAAACCTACTGATATCATATTAATATAATTTTAAGCTAACCACTGCTGAGCACTGCCTAAAACTCTGGCTCTTATAATTCTTACTTAGTTTCATATTAAAGAAGACAATTTGTTAAACTCCCTGCGGACATAATTTTACATCCTCCAGCCTCATTGCCTCAAACAACCACATCCAAATACCCAGCAGCCTCTAAGCAGTCCTAGGTGAGCTCGACAAATTACTGTCATATAAGACATAAAAAAAAACCAAGGTCCAACATTTCAAAGGGAAAAAACGACCCAAAAAAATCTTTTCCCCATGACCACTGAGGCCAAAAAGAATTTATTCGATAAAGCATATTACACAATGGTAATTATACAGAAAGCTGGCGTGATATACGTTTCAAGTAGCCGGACGATCGTGGAGGAAACCTGACAAAAGCGATTACCTTCCTTCTTAGCCGGTCATTATCTTCTTACATTTCTGCCAAGCTCCTTGGCAAACTGTCACACAGGTCTGGGGTCTAACGTTGCTCTGATGTCAGTAATATCTTTACAGATGTCCTCTTAATGATGTTCACAGCCAATCAATAAGATTGGAGCCTCATTTTAGCGTATTAAATGATGTATAGCTCAAACAGAGAGAGCAGATCGTACTTCGAGGACCCTCGTTTCTCTCACTCCTCGCCCCAACCCTCACCCTCCGGGCGCCGTTTGTAGTTTCTTTTTTTTTTTTTTTTTTGCGTCCCACCTTTCCCTCTTTTCGTCTCCCCTTTCCCTCTCCCCTTTCCCTCTCCTCTCTGTCACCCACTCTCTCTAAACACAATAGAAAACAGCAAGTAAGCGTCGACTGCTGTCTCCGTTCTTCCAAACCGAGCCATGGATACAAAAATCGTTCGAGTAGGAGCGTTCTGTATTGACTTGAACTATGATTAACTGTCATCTTCACAGTGGAAGTTGTTTGACATAGGGCTTTCCTACTCGTTCCCCCAACAGGCGATGGTGTTGATTGTGACGAAGTCGTATTTACGCAAAATAAAGCGAAAGGAACAGGTTAGTCTTCGCGTGATGTTCCAGAAACCAGAGAGCAAACAAGATGGAGTGAATTTTGCCGTCAGTGTCAGGATGTGACTAGACTCCGAGTTTTCTGTGGCGGAATTAAACTTAAACTTAACTTTTGTTCTGGTGAACTGATTAGGCTGACGAAGGTATTTTATGTTACGGGTGAATCAGCTTTGGTGCGTAAATTTAATTCTTTACGAACTGAGGTTATCTACTTTCGTTTTCCAGTCACTTAGAGAGTTTACTCCAGTGTTTTATTGTTCACACTTCTTCAAGCGTTAAAATGTGTAATAAACTAGCATTGCATGTACAGCAGGTGGTAAATTATCTCATAATAATAATAATAATAATAATAATAATAATAATAATAATAATAATAATAATAATAATAATAATAATAATAATAATAATAATAATAATAATAATAATAATAATAATAATAATAATAATAACAATAATAATAATGATAATAATAATAATAATAATAATAATAATAATAATAATAATAATAATAATAATAATAATAATAATAATAATAATGATAAACAACTGTATATCCTTATCAACAAAATATCTGACATGATCTCCCTTTTTGTAGAAAAGTATTATGCAACATTTCGGAGTTAAGAGAAAAACTTCTTCTAGCTATAACTTCAAATAGTATCACAAACTGATTATTAATGAAAGAAGATAGACGAAAAATTTCACGACAAAACAAAAGGACAGGGGACAATAAACCAAAACTCTTCTTCATAACAGGTATGCTCACTGGCAGTTCATTACAATTTTTTCTAAATCGATCTGTCCTCTGTCTATGTTTGAGAAATATTCTGCTTAGTCTCTTCTCAATGTCGTATTGACAAAACAATAGAGAGGAGTTTCCCCTGAAACTTCAGTCACAGTGATATTTTTCTTGTTTCTGTGACATGTCAAGCATACAGTATGCCTTCCTTTTATCTAGCTAATATATTCTACAAGAAGATATTTTTTTTTATTTTTTTAAGGACTTGTGATTGATATCAGTGCTACAGTTTTAAGCCATGAAGTATGTAACACGAAGTGTGTAACATGAAGTGTGTAACATGAAGTGTGTAACATGAAGTGTGTAAACATGTCGAAGCTTTGCCATCATTAAGATTTATCTGTATAATTTACTTTCATCAGATGCTTCTATCAGAGACGTTATTATGCGCCAGTGACGTTTATTAATATTTCAAAATTTTAAGAAAAAATTATCAAGGAAGAACTCTACTTCCTTTTAAGACTTTGGGAATTGTCAAGAACAGTTTTCATAATTGAAAGTTTTTTCGACGCGGGTAACGATAATTCATTAATTTGTTTAAAGAAGTGTTTTAATGTCCTAAACAGTTGATGTTTCAAGTGTAATTTAAGGATTGCACTGTTGTAATTGTTTTAAAAAAATCTTTGTTCCATCACAGCTGAATGGTTACTAAATGTCCACTAAAATAAGCTCCGGTGATCAAGTTGAGATGGTTAAGGGAAAAAATCTAATTAAATAGGGATTTAGAAAAAAAAATCTACCAACCGACATGCTCATTAAAACGTTGCCAAAGATAAATTGAACATCACTATTCAGAACTTCTTAAAATATTGATATTAGTATTCATATTGATACATGGTGATTTAGAACATTGAATGAGGATATCTAAAATGGAGGAGAGTTACAGTTTCGATGATACACTAACTTTAAGACCACGATCAAAAGATTTTCTGCGAGTGAAATCTGAAGATCTAAACTACAACTCTGGCAAAACTGACAAAAACCGGAAGGACTCCAAACCGGAAAAACTGCAAAATCAACAGCGACGAGGAAATTCTGAAAATGCGACGGGTACTTCACAACAGCTCGAGCAACAAGCGTTTCAAACACGACCCAAACACTTCCGCCGCCGGGAAACGGTGCAGAATCTACTGGGACACCGTCAAGCAGAGGGTTATTCAGCCAATGAGAAAGGAGATATGAGCATCAGTCAGAAGACAGCGGTCATTACGATGTTGCCTCACACAAAGGCGTCAATTTGCTCTCCATCGGCTCTGCTGACAAAACAACAGATACAGCGCAAACACCAACAAAGACTCACGCGACAGTCCGTGGTGGAGGAATCGACCCTCAGCCACGCCGGTCAAGTAGCGAGAGGCGGCGGGGGTAGAGACAGTTCTAGCAGCGGGGGAGAAATCTTGGACCGAGTGGAGCAGCTCACCAGGCAGCTGGTTAGGGTGTGCGGTGGGAGGCGAAATGACTCCGTTGACATGGGTGAGGCAGGAGTTCTCCAGATAAACGTTCCAAACAAAACTGGCGACAGTAGAAAGAAGAGCCCCAACTCCGGTACAACTTCCAGTTTTATGGCGGGTAAAAGAAGTTCATCGGAGAAAAATATGGGCGTGGAAGATCGTGACGAAGAAGGCAAGAAGGTGAACATTCAGAACTTGGACGTTGTGGAAGCTCCTCTAAAAGCTTTCTTCTTGAGAAACAGAGGCAATACGTGTTCTCTCCGCGGTGGGAAGAAAATCACCGGGGCGCCTGGTGAAGAGGCTGCAGGCCTGGCGTCTGCCTACACCGAGGAGGAGAAGTACCCATGGGGGAAGCGCCTGGAGGACGCGCCTTGGATATCCCCGATCTACTCCATCCGACCCGGCCACCGGCAGCGCTGCACTCGCTGCCTCACATATTTCCACTTCACCGTCAACGCGTGTCCAGAAACAGGTGGTAACACCACAGGCGTGCCTACACAAGACGAGCCGCAGAGCCAAAGCTCCTCCACGTCTCAATCAATGCGGTCAAAAAGAGCGCAGCTCCACAAAATGAAAAGCTTCCAAACAAAATGGGAAGCTAGGAAAGGACAGTTGCAGCACACCAGAAGCGCGCCGTTGTCAAGCCGGGAGGAGAGTATAGGCGACTCAAACCGCGATTCGCAACTGAGACTAAGACAAAGCTGGGCGCAGTACGGCCAGCACAGCTATGATTCACGCGTCACCTCTGCGGGAAATGACGACTTCTTGCACACCCCCGAAAACGTCTTGCCTCCGTCTAATTTTCTCCGCCCCCCGCTGTCAGAGGGCGAAGGTATAAAACTTAGAGAGACTGAGGCTCGACGTCTTGCATCTCAGAGCGGTTTAAGAGATTCGCAGGTCTACGCGAGTAAAGAGACGGATGAGGAACTGAATGGGTTTAGCCGAGATAAGAATACAGGCAGAGCCCGAAGACCAGATCATCCACTTCTTAGATCGAGCACAAACCCTGAAATATGTGAACCGTTACCTTTCGATGAACGCCAGTCAGAATGCCCATCGCATTCCACCGATCCAGTCAGCATCGTCATTGGGGATGCTTTTCCCCCCAAACCGGGCTCTACTCTAACCATCAGGTCCCAAAGCTTTAGCGACAGTCAGCACAAAAAGATAAACCCCAACTTCAAACCTCGGCGTTTTTTATCGATGAGAGAACACCATACAAATACTTGCCCTGGGAAGAGCGTCAGCCAAGAGGATCAGGGTTTTTATCAACTCCAACTTCCTGTAAGGAAAGTTCATGTCCCAGAGGTCAACCACGGCGGACACAGAGCGGAACCAGGACACGACCACTTTACACAAAGAAGTTGTCCCAGATGGTGCGATGAGAAGTCAAGAGACATCTCTCCTGAGATCTTGGGAGGACCCTGGGTGTTTTCAAACGTTCCTCTTGCGACCCGCAACACCGTAGAGGGTGAGTAACTTCTGGTCACTGTGGTGTTTCGAAGTCACGTGAGAAAAAACATACCCCCCCTCCCCGCCATAAACTTTAGTGGTCGTCTCCAATACTATACTGTCATCAAGTTAAGGCAAGATCCTGGCGCAAACATTTCACTCTTCAAAAGCTTATGTTTCGCTTGAAATCTGCTCTGATCATTTCTGTATCGATTTTGTGTTAAAGCGATGCGCCCTGCGGCAGAAAAAGGTTTGAGAGAGGATTTTTTTTTTCACTAAAGCCAAATAAAGTCCCCAATTTGTCGAGATATTAAAGTCCAGACCTTACTTGAGATTCACCACCAAAGGCTGACAAATTCCATTCATTTTGCTCCAAGCGTCGGACAGCAATTTAATATCGATTTAGTAGCATTAATATAGGAGCAGTACAACTATTACGGCTGTCACTACTACTATTATCACTGTCACTACTACTACTACTACTACTACTACTACTACTACTACTACTACTACTACTACTACTACTACTACTACTACTACTACTACTACCACCACCACCACCACCACCACCACTACTACTACTACTACTACTACTACTACTACTACTACTACTACTACTACTACTACTACTACTACTACTACTACTACTACTACTACTACTACTACTACTACTACTACTACTGCTGCTGCTCCTGCTGCTACTACTACTACTACTACTACTACTACTACTACTACTACTACTACAACTACTACTACTACTAAGTATGTAAGTATCTAAGTATATCTGCTTCTACTGCTACAGGAATACTTCTTTTCCCATAACTATAACCACCTCTCATATTAATATACCTTGCAGAACTCATTATACTTTGTTGAAGGCATTTACAAGATATAATGTCCAGAAGATGGTTTGAACCAAGACAATAATTGTCTCATGCTACGTGCAAATTTCTAGTCTTCATGTTTTTTGTCTTCTTCTTTTCGAATAACTTGGAAACTTTTTCATCCAGCACCACTCTAACTCCCTCTTTCTCTCTCTCTCTCTCTCTCTCTCTCTCTCTCTCTCTCTCTCTCTCTCTCTCTTTCTCTCTCTCTCTCTTATCTCTCTCTTTCTTCCTCTTTCTCTCTCTCCTCTCTCTCTCTCTCTCTCTCTCTCTCTCTCTATTTATCTATCTATCTATCTATCTATCTTTCTGTCTCCTGAATGGAATTAATCCGTGGTCTAATCAGACTTTCGATCTCTTTATATTCCGAGCCAGACCTCATTTTGTCCTCAATCTAAAGAGATCGTCAAAAAGTCCCTCAATTTTCGTTTTATCCAGAATCCCTCGAAACGAGTGCGATAAATAAAAAGAGCTGTGAAATTGTCAAGGCCGCTACAAATTGCCTCTATGGGGCTTCGCTTTTTACGCTTTAAGATACAAAATTCGACGAGTCAAGATTTTACTTTTCTTGTCATTAAGTTTGCTAGAGGACAATGCTAGGTCTGATTGAGTTCAGTGCTTTGAAGCGTAAGGTTTAAGTCTGTCTACAACTGATTAATATAAAATAGATAAATGTACTTATTATTCAAGTAAATACAATGGGTAAAATGTTTAAAAAGAGCTTTGAAATATATATATATATATATATATATATATATATATATATATATATATATATATACTTTTTGAATCTTTCTCTGTCTGTCAGTCTGTGTCTCTGTCAATATCTATCAATATATCTACCTATCTACCTACCTACCTATCTGCCTCTCTATTTAGTTCAGTATCTTTATATACATTAAATTAGATTAAGACAGTAACATACATTCATTGGTAGAAGTCATCTACAGAAATCTACCGACTCACTCTCTCTCTCTCTCTCTCTCTCTCTCTCTCTCTCTCTCTCTCTCTCTCTCTTCCTCTATCTCCCTTTCCCTCCCACCCTCCCCCCCTCCCACTCTCTACCCCTGTCTCCCCACTCCCCCTTTCTCTCTCCCACCCTTTCTCTCGCTCTCATCAACTATGACATTCTACCCTCCCCTATACTTAGCGACACGGACTCTCAAATTATGGAAATATTGATACAAACTATAAAACGTGCTGACTCTAAAAACCTGCTTCTCTTAAACAGGAGCTACTATCTCATACTGTCAGATAATTGCCTTCCCTTTGTTTGATAATCGTAAGTGGATCTCGGAACCCTCAGAGCTGTCTGGTAATCTCGAGGGTTTTCCAGTGTGTCAGGCGCTGTGTGATTAACACTCAAAACCTGGAATTGTCTCCCCTAGAATATGCTACCGGTACTACAATATAAATGCCATCTTCAGTCTAGATCGTTTTTGTTTTTGTCTCTTATCTTTCTTGCATGCCTGCCTCTTGTCTTGTAAATACCTGATTGCTTTGTTTTGTTAGGACCGCTTGACTGGGGTTATAGCATGGAGTTAAAGTGCGTGATTTGTTTCTTCTTTTTGCAGATCTAGAACATTTTATTTGCCCGTCATTGTAATTCTATTGACGTAAAAATATTATTTTTTTTCCTTTCAGCCTTTTTGAATTCATATTTACTTATGTCTTTAGGAGGTAGCCTTTTGTAGGAAAAATATGTTCTATTCCTCTTCCGTGCTACTCTATAGTCCTCAGAATTTGAAAGTTAGAAAAGCAGAACTTTTTTTTGCATTGTATTACCTCTTCATAAATATAAAAGAAAAAATGTATTGCTTTTAAAATGTGCCTGAAATTTCTTTTCAAAAGTTATTTAAACTCTCCAGCTCTTTTTTCTGCTCTTTGTTAGCATAACTTGTATACACGGGCATGGAATACTCGTTTCTTAAATTGTTAAGAGAGAGATACGACATTGCATTATCCCGTTTTCGTAACCTTTAACAAAATTCTCTTAAAGTTTGCTATTTCATGAACTGAGTTGGTTTTTACTATATTTTCTTTAAGAGTCTGTGAGATTTCCAATGTCAAAATAAGGAGGATTTACACACAGCTTAAACTGACAGTTGTTTAAACATTAATATAATAATGCCAATTAAAAGCACAGTCAGTTCCATGTAGTTTCCACGGTAATAGGATATCTTCAAGCGCCACATGCCAAATTGTAAAACAAAAGCGTTTAACTTGCCATAGCAACGTAAATTCCAGGAGGGGAAAATGTTTGGAAGAATGACTCCTAAACGGGAGAAAAGCTTTTAAGATACCACGTGTCTCACTAAAACTCCATTCTTTTAAACGTACGATCTATAAACCTAATTCGTAATCTAAGGGTTACATCGAAAGTCGGTCGTACGAAAAGCAATATCATCAATAGTCTGGTGTATAGCGGTGTTTGATTAAAAGCGGGCAAAATATGCCAAAAAAAAAAACAACAATTAAAAAAGAAATGAAAAATAAGAAACGAAAGAAAATTCTGTTAAAGGTGTAAATCAAAATCTCAAAGATATGGAGCAAGATTAAACATGGCAAAGTTATGAAAGACAAAGCAAGCAAACGAAGAAATTAAAGAAATGAGGTTAGGTAAATTTTACCGAAAGAGACTAGGAAATTATTGGGATATTTAACAAAAATATCTGTTCCACATAACTTTGTGATTGTGCAAGCAGATTAAAAGTACAGCGTTAAAGGGAAGTGGTGAATGAATGTATTTTTGTTCTCTCTCTCATCAGTTTGGACCTTTTTAACCTGGTCTTCCAAGATTCACTGAAAAAAGGCAAAGAAGTCTAACTCTAAATCTACGAATGATTCATAATGTTCAAATTTTTACCTAGATCAGCTATAACCATAAAAGTCCGAATTAAGCTGCTTTCATATTGATTCCAAAGTGGTGAAAAAGAAATCTTTAAGGTAGGATATAAAAAGTGCTGCTTTATTTTCTTATCACGACGAAGCTGATTTCCAAAGCGTACCCACTGGTTAAATAATTCTCAGATATTTTTTCTACAAGCGAAAATTATTAAGAGTAAAACTAATTTTGATCGACCATCTTTTGTCGAAACGTTTCCTTTTTAAAGTTACGAAATCAACATTTTACTTCCCTTAGTCATCCTGACATTCATTTGATTCAAACGTCCACCGCATAGGATTCTCTAGCTACATTCAAGATTGGCCCGTCATTTTAAAACCTAGATGTGCACTTGGCTTATCTAAAACAATGCCGCATTATCTGTAAGGATACGTCTTTTTTTTCTTAAAATATTAATCTAACACATAATTAAAAAAAAATAACAAAATAATAGTGCACTGTAATCACGAACCTGAACTGCTTGAAAGGTCACGAAGAACCTCTTGTTAAAAAAACCTCGCACTGCATAATATTTTTGATTACTTCCCTTGAGCTCTTTAAGACTGAGTGGGTATCAGTCAAATAATACTGAAACTGAAGTGAACAGATAGGTTTTTTTTTTGGCATAGACCGTCAACAAGAGATAATCTCAAGCTTGTGGTGACATAATAAAAGGCCCCCGTCAGGCCGTATGGTGCTGACCAGGTGAGGCCCAAGGTTTCTCCACCGATGGGGTAGAGCAGAGGGATGTTAAATAAGTCTGAACGCCAATGTCAAGGTCTCCTGGTTCTCTGTTCTGTCTCTGTCTGTCTATGTCTGTTCATGTCTCATGTTATTCGTCTGTCTCTGTCGATTTATGTCTCAGTCTATTTATCTATCTCTGTCTCAGTCTGTATATGTCTCAGTCCATTTGTTTATCTCTGTGTTTATGTCCCAGTCCATTCGTCTGCCTGTCTCTACC
>JAWDGP010003892.1:192500-195000 GCA_033675545.1 Elysia crispata | reverse complement strand
CCTTACGCTTTTATAGTACATGAACTAAAACGAGCAATCTTAAATTCAAAGAGGGACTGAACGTGTGTGTAAGGTTAACATTCCAGATCATTTGAGAATTTAATGAACTAGGGAATTAGTAAGATCCTGATGTTTTGCAATTTAAAACAAAATACACGTCCCTCAAAATCTGAGGGGCTCCATTATAACATGAAGCGAATCTCTGTCACGAACGGTCTAAGCAGATTAGCCATTTCAAGCCGCCCATGGTTGGGGTTTGACACGACCTCATCAGGTCCCAGACCTCAGCAGGGGAAAGTTGGGGAGGGGGGGGGGTGTGTTTCTGAAACAGCCTTCAAGCTCGACATGGTCATATATTAAATCGCATGGATCTGTTAACTTTGACAAACAGTTTTGAGAAGCTTTTTTTTTTTTTTTTTTTTTTTTTGGGGGGGGGGGGGGGGGGAGGGGGGTTAAGCCTATTACATTTGAAATAAACGGAACCGTAACGAGGCCAAAAACTAGATGGTTTGAACGCATCTTAATCACTGCCTTATTATTTTTCAGCATGCCGGTAAAGATTAGCTATTTGTAAAGAAATTCTAGTTAAAACAAAAACATGTGAAGGGACATTAATCCCCAAAGAATTTTTGGGTAAAAATTGAATGAGTTAAGAGAAACGATAAGTGCATGTCAGAACATTAAATTGGTAAATGGTCCTAAGATTGCATTTTAAATCAGTAAAAATCAAACTTTGGGCCTCAATTTTACCAGAATGCATCGTAAAATCGCATTTTACTCACGAACTTTTAACTTCCTATCGCTAGAATGAAATAAAAACCAAAAATGATCCAACCGTATAACTAACTGCTCTAAAATATCTCTCCCACCACACGAATTACAGTAACATAGAAATAAAGAAAACTGTCAAACCACGGTACAGGCCGAGACAGACGGAGCTAGACCTAAGGATCTAGAGATGCAAGTGACTGTAGATAAAGAAATAAATAGTATAATTACAATACTAGTCAATATCCTTTGCTCTCACCCTCGCACTAACCACTAGCTCGTTAGCAAATTAGTTCCGCCTCTACAGGACATCACATCCGCTCCGCCCGTTGTGTGAAAGTTTGATAGAATGAGCGCCAGACTTGGTCCTCACGACGACAGGAAACAACGTCAGTCACGAGTGATAGTGAAGACGGCTGCCACACCGAGCCCCGTCAATACAGCCAATAACAGTTTTTCTCTAGTTGCTCCGCAAACTTCTTTTGATGGTAATACATTAATCTGTATACTGATGAATAAGCTAATTAGAGGACTAACACAAGTCTGGTGTTTTGATATTCACAGATTAAAAGGTGTCATTGTAATGTCATACTGTAATAATTAAAGACATGGTAGTTGTTCCATCGAACCTACAGACGAATTTCTTCATATCCTGCTGCTCTTCGTCTGTCTTTGTTTACATATCTTAATAATAATAATAATAATAATAATAATAATAATAATAATGAAGTTATTTCCTAGCGCCTCTTCCTACTTGTAGGCTCGAAGCTCTTTACAATAGTCTATTTACAAACATAGTTTAACATAGTGACACTAGTCTATAGTCTAAAACCTAGTCCATTAACAATTCAAACAAACAGAAGAGGAAAAAAAAAAAAATACTCACAGCTATCATGAGCGACACGTGCAGGATGAGCGGCGCAAATAGCACCATTGTCATCACGGCAGTAATTGCGATGGACAACACGATTACCATCGTAATAACCATGATCACGATGAGGATGATCACCATCACCATCACCGCAACCTCCATTAGTATCATCGTCATCACAATCACTATCATCATAATTCATGATCATCATTATCATGATCAACATCATCTTCATCATCATCATTATCATCATCATCATCATCATAATCAACATCACGATCATTGTAATAATAATAATCATCATAATCATTATTATCATCATGATCATCTTCATCTTCAGCATCATCATCATCACATCATCTTCATCATCATCATCATCTTCATCATCATCATTGTCATCATCATAGTCATTGTACACTTTTCTTCTTTTACATCTTCATTTTCTTTATTGCACTTCCATTATTTACAGCTATTATAGTACCGCCGTAAATACCTCCAGCAAACGATTTTCTCGAAACAGAATAAAATAATCTTCTCTGAATAATTATTACATTGAAATGAAAGTCACTAAAGCTGGAAATAGCAAGCTTCAAATTAAACCCAATGCAATTATTATAAAAGCCAATAGGATATTCTAAACTTCAACCAAGCCCAAGTTTCTTTACAGACATAATATACGGAGCAGATATCAGAGTGAAAAAAATAATCACAAGAGAGCGATGAAAAGGTAGAATTTAAGCGGTTTTTTTTTATTTATGAACTGCAACTGCTTAGTGCATTTCGCCAGTTCAAAAATCTCCCAAGTCGCTAACTCAGTATTGCTCACGCAGGCCACAGGAAGTGCCAAGAAGGGGAGAAAGA
>JAWDGP010003892.1:177500-187500 GCA_033675545.1 Elysia crispata | reverse complement strand
GCTGTTCTTACAAAGGTGATAAACATCACTTCCCTTATCTTTCTCTTTACAGATACAATCATTCCAATCGAGCCATGGATCCGAGAAAATACCGTACACGAAAAAAAATAAATTTCAATCATGACGTTTAATGCATGTAAATAAATAAATAAATAAATAAGTGAAAAAAAGATACCCCATGACGTGATGACTTTAGTGCCTGCATTGTCTTCGTCTAGATTTCTCGTCACCTTGATGTAAGATGTCAGCGCTGGTCGGAGCTCGCCCGATGTGAACAAGTTGTAAGAAATAGGTCTCACCCACACAGATACTCCATGAGATCTTTTGCTGAAACTTAGCTGCAGTCCCAGCCTGGTCTAAGCAAAATTCCGTGATCGGGAAAGATTATGTGGCCGAGCTAACATGTAAGGTGAAACTTGAGGTTAACATTAACTAAACCTTAGGATTACGCAATCGACCTCCTGTAGCCGTTTAGAGGAAAGTTAGAAACAATGCGCGTCAACATTCAATGGCTTTGCTTTGACAGCCTCCCAGCGCCATTCTTCCTTCATGACAACTTGGAATTCGCTGTCAACTACGCTTCCTTCTAAACACACACACACACATTAACGCTTAAACAAGGGCAAGTAGATCTGTATCTTTCCTTATGAACCGTTTTGCTCATCTTTTATTTATTTTTTTTTTCTTTAATCGAACTCTAAGATAGTAGCATTCCTTCCCTTCAATAGAAAAAGGTTATAAGCTCTATATTAAAAAAAAAAAATATATAAACAACATTCCTTCCCTTCAATAGAAGAAGGTTCTAAGCTCTATGTTAAAAAAATATACAAACACAAACATTTATTCTTTCCTTCTCTTACGCCACCACCTCACCCCCCCCTCTCTCTCTCTCTCTCTCTCTCTCTCTCTCTCTTTGTCTCTCTCTCTCTCTCTCTCTCTCTCTCTCTCTCTTCAGTCATGCTAATCTCAAATCTTCTTTCTATTCCTAAAGCGATTGAGGTGAAACGACTTGAGTTGAGATACTGTGCGGCAAAGCTGTCAACTTCACATTTTAAGGCTTCGCAAAAACAAATTACCGCAAACTACCACTGGTGTTTGGCTTTAGGATGAGAGAGAGAGAGAGAGAGAGAGAGAGAGAGAGAGAGAGAGAGAGAGAGAGAGAGAGAGGGAGAAAGAAGGAGATATGTAGAGACAAATAGAGAGATGAAAAAGCGAGGAGAAAGAGATAGAGAAAGAGAAATAGAAAGTAAGAGAGCGACAGAGGTAATGATATAGAAAGAGAGCTAGTGAGGTAGACGCAGAGAGAGAGACAGAGAGAGATTACTGCGGGAGAGGGAGATAGTAAGTGGGCAGAGTGACGGGCCATGCCAGGCCAAGTCTCCTCCTCTCACCCACGCTCTTTTTTTCCCACCCCCCTTCCACAGGTCTCCTCCATGTTGCGACCGCCTCTCCGCCTCACTGTGGTTTATCAGGTCACCCCCCTCTCTTCACCCACACTTTCTCTTTGCGTTGCCGGTGGGTCGGCGACGATAAATAAACTGAGATACTTTTCGCGGATGTGATTATGGAGGGTCTTGGATTTAGAGCACTCCACCTGTAAAAACCCTTATCTTATCCATATCTTAGGTTCATTAATCGCTCTAGAATGCACATTGTCGATTTCTTCACTTGCCTTTTTAATGATAAAACTCGGAAACTCCTAGATCTATAATCAAACAGAAAATCTTAAAATCAAATCAACCCTCTTGGAAGGTATAATTGCATTGATGCGCGTGAAATTAACTTAATGAACTGAGCTTCATTTATTTGTTAATTACGATAAGAAAGTTAAGGAGAATTATTTTCTCTTGCTTGTGGCTTTAGTGCAAAGTGAAATTCAGGATTATGATATTTACCGAGGGGATTCGGTTCAGGTAAGTTGCTATTATTACCATTCGGCGTCAATCTTTTCACCCCTTTAGTTTGCCTATTAATGTGGATTATGTAGCCTTTTTATTCTTCTTTTATTTTTTTTAAAATTCATTTTCCTCGTTCTATTAACCGCCCCCCCCCCCCCTTTTCTCTCTCTCTCTCTCTCTCTCTCTCTCTCTCTCTCTCTCTCTCTCTCTCTCTCTCTCTCTCTCTCTTTTCGTTTCGGCCCATCTCACCTTTCTGTTAAAAAGACCTATATTTGCTCTTGGATTTCAAATATAATATCTAAATATATTTTTCAATTTTCTATTCTGTTTAATACTGACCAGAAATAATACAAAATACCCGTTCTTACATTGCAATCCCTCTCACATTATAAACAACGTGCCGAAGCATTTTCCTCGTTCAATCTCAAATGTTAAACTCTGCCCTTGAGGTTCATATTTTAAACGTGACTTATAAGCTTTTCACATTGCCTGTTTAAATCGTAAAATAGACCGTTTTTCCTTTTAACACGAGTTATAATGTCAAGTCAGTGCATGTTAAGAATGCAGAATATCAACGAGTTAAAGACATGTTTTTTGTTTTGTTTTTTCCTGGACATATTTCAGAAGCATATCGATGTGGGTTTCTAGCACTAATGTTTGTCGAGTGAACTTTGTGATCTGTAAAGCGGTAAATGTCGCAGGATCTTTTGCGGTTCTTCTTTTAACAAACTATCGAAGATTGACGAGATAACGATCTACGTTATTTTAGGTACGAAAATAGCACATTGCCACGACAGATCGAAACATTGATATATAAAATTTGTTGTGGCTGCAGCTTGTGGTAAATTCAAAAAAGGATGATAGACCTACCGCATACTGGCTACGTTCGAGATAGTTTTTTAATTTTGATTTACTTATTTTTAAGGGCGGTTGGGGGTGGGAGGTGACGCTTTGAAAAAACATACCTTGTCTTTGTTCATTCGAGGTTGCACTCGATTTTCAGCGCTCTGACACCGTTGAATTCTTCCTTTATTTTTTCCCCTCTATCACAAAATTTATGAGAATCGACAAAAAGGAGGAATCGCGTAGATCAACAATAACTGATATTCATTGAGAAAGAACTTCGAAAAAAAAAAGGGGGGGGGGAGGGAAGGCGTGGAAGATGGCTTAAGAATATGATTCGTTTTGCACTATTTTCATTGATATTATTTTTATTATTATTATTATTATTATTATTATTATTATTATTATTATTATTATTATTATTATTATTATTAGTATTATTATTATTATTGAATTTATCTGTCAGATTCAACTTGTATGAACTTATCAAGTTTTCATCATATATTATTGGCAGAGAAAATGCTGTAATGAGTTACTGCAGAATTCCGAGAAAATCTGTGCGTGTATTCTGACGCTACAGCAACATAACATTGTCGGTAACGCACATCTGTAACATAACCGCATGACATACATTTTATTATAAATGAAACAAGGTGTGCTGAACCAAGACCCTTGTCAATAGAACTAACTGACAGAAAGTGTAAATTTCAAACAAATACGAATTTGAAAACACGGAAAAGCTATATCGTTACTGTTTCATATCTGATGATAGCAACCACAAAAGAAAGTGTTTTATTATACCTACTCAATAAACTGCTTTAGAAGTCTGATATTCGTAAAACCGTCCAAGCAGTTCCAACGGTTTAGCCATAACCCTCAGCAAAAAAAAAAAAAATTGAAGGAACAATGTTAACTTAGCACCCCCCCCCCCCCCTTCTTTTCCAAAATACCTGAAACATACAAAAAAATCCATGATACTCTGCATTTTACCATTTGACTAATGTGAAGAAGAGTATGAATACCTGACTTGCATGAAATTCACGAAAAGAAAAAAAAAAAAACCTAAAAAATCCAGAAACAAACTTTCCCAATCAAAACTAGTGTCAAAGATAACGTGCCCTACTATTTCTCCTGCTCACTGTTTATTTATTACTCTCTCGCCATTCCCTGTAACCTCAGGGCGAGGCCAACCTAATCAAGGACGGATACATACGCAGGACTGAGCCAAATTGACGCCTCCAAATTACATCTGTTGATAAGCACGTACTATACAATTTTTCTCTCTCAAGACACCACAGCCGTGTTGTAGAGATCGATCCATAATAGACCTAGACTTCCCAAGCCTCTCGGAGTTTGCCGAGCATCAATAATTATTTTGGGATTCTTTTCCTCTTTCTTTTCCCTTTTAAAACAAAATTTGACGATGGCTCGTTTTCTTTTATTTTGAATAATTACGGAGTAGACAAGGTAAGAGCGGAATCAGAAAATCTTATTTTTTAAGAGCAGTGGAGACGGCAATGTAGATTGTATGTTTTTTAAACATTTACTTAATATACAAATAGAAAAAAAAAATAGAGCAGATAATTTACAAATTCCATGCGTTTTTTGTGAAAACGAGATCAATAGATTGCAGCGCCTAACCAGTGAGTTCACGCCTTCAGAAACGATTCTTCTCTAGACTTAGAGGAGTAAAGTGACTCACGCCTTGGCTCCTGTGACTACTGGCCATTACTATAGTCCAATTGTCATCGCGAAAGTGGCTTTCAACATTTTAATCAGCATAGAAAAAAACTAGCTAAGAGCGAATTCTTTGTTTAGTATTGGTCAGATTACAGGATACAGGAGCGTAGGTGGCATTGTGGTAAAAACGTCCACCCTTGATATACATAGGGACCTTCTTCGTTTGGTTCGAGCCCGACATTTGGCGGTAGATGAATTAAGAGCTTCGTTTTATTCAGCTTTGACTTACTCGATTAGGCATAAGTTTGCTGTGCTAAAATTCTAAGACCAGCGTGCTGTGAACGAGCTATATCAAACAACAAAGGAAGAGAACCTGTAACCTGAAATCGCTTGCAGACAATTTAAAACCTCGCTGCGGGGTCAACATGATACAGTAGTTGATGAGCTGGACTTGTGATCCCACGGTAACAGGTTTGATCCCATCCAAAGCTCGTGTTGAACTTGACCTGGGAGAAGAATTCGGTTATATTTTTCTCAGTCCATTCATCTGTAAAATGGATACCCGATTCCAGGCATTGCACGTTAATTATGGAACGCTGGTGATGAACGACCAATCGTTATGGTCTGAACTATGGTTTGAAATTGCTGTGGTGTGGTGTGTTTCAGCCATGTTGAGGGACGAGGTGTAAAGCCTTGAGTCTCAATTCTATAGGGTAAAACTATAAGTATCTACCTCTCATTCTTTAACGGATCTTCACCTTATATATACCTCTATATTTTAGGCAGCTTTTGGCCGCCATTATGCTAAGACTCAATTTGGCAAAACAACAGGTTTTCAGTCTCACAACAAACAAATAAAAACTCTGCAATGGCAGGATTCACACACACGCTTACATTGAAAGGAAGCATAAATTATACGATCCAAATATTTGCTAGAAAAAAAAAAGAAAAGAAAAAGATCTTAACCGCAAGGGAAAGGATAAACATAAAATTTTCACCGAATACTCTGCAGATCTAGATTTGCATAATACAATAAATCTGTATTTCTCCGACGCGGACGTTTGCTACTGAAATGGGCCCCTTTATGCATTTCATTCTTTTATGTCCTTTTGTGCTGGTCCAATTGGCCTTGGTAATAACAATGTTCGTTAGCTTCTCTTTATTTAAACAAAGAAAAACTTGTTGTGAAGTTAGATGGCAAACAATATTATTTTATTTTCCTGGATGTGTTATTGCCATAGTTATTGTAACGCAGAGTGGAGAAATTTAATAGCATTTCATTCTAATTGTCTCAAAATGTCGGTTCTTGCCTTATCTTTTCGTCTCGGTCACGTCCAGTCTTCCAGTCTCTAACTCTGTAAAGAAACAAAGACGCAAACCTGCCTGTCCTGTTTTCATACTAAAACGTCTCATTCCTTTTCACATCGTTTTATCACTTTTTCAAAGTTTACTTCTTTGTTTGGCAATCTTTCTATTTCCTAATTTTATTCATAAATATTTTTACCACATAAATACCTTTCTTTCTTTTGAAATGAATAAATGAATAAATTAGTAATTTTTCAGCGAAATGAAAACACTCCCCCACAAAAAAAAAATAATAATAATAAATAAATAAATAAATAAATACATAAAAAAATAAATAAATAAATAAACAAAATAAATTAAATTTAAAAAAAGAAGAAAAGAAAAGAAAAGAAAAAAATCTTTGTGAAATATATATATATATGAATCAACCAACTAATATATGAAATCAACAGGCAACCCGTTTGCTCGTCATTAATGTACCGTGTACAATTTTCAGAACAAATAACATAACACGAAACAAACGATTGAGTCGATGACTGTCTCAATTAAAGCAATAAAAATCACACCTTGCTCCAGGTGCTCGTCGTACCATGACGATCAAAATAACAGTTTGGAGTGAACTGCTCAGGTTCGTGACTGCCCTGAATTACTAATCACTTTATCTTATTCACAACACCGCTTTTTATTCTTCAATAAGACTTGACATTCATGATTCGTTTATCATCATAAAAAGATGCTTTGTAGGTTCAACTGAGGATAACATGCCTTGTACTGGGTATCAATGGCGTATTGATTAGGACGAAGATTTGTGTGTGTGTGTTTGGTTTTTTTTTGTTTTGTTTTTTTTTTTAACTGAGGCAGTATGGGATGAGTGAAAATTATCGAGTGACAACTCAGCTTTTTTTGAGAAACACAGATTCGCTATGACCTCTAGACTCTTCAGAATCAATTGTTGTTAAACAAGTAGTTCAATTCAGCGCGTTATGATTCTAGATATTTACGTAATTTTCTAGTTAGACAAAGCAAAGATACGGGCGTTTTGTCATCTCATATTGCATTATTTTGATTTTCAGTCAAATATATGGCATTAAACAAATCAAATTTTAGAGTGAGTTCAATCTGTCGAAATAAAACATCGTAAATTACATGCTATAATCTCGAACTCTTCAAAACTTAGGTAAGAAATGAAAAAAAAAAAAATCGCACACACTGTCATAGAGGCGCAAACCCTCACGTCTCAAACTGTAACGATCGGTTCGTAACAGAGTTATCCTTCATCTCTGGCATCGGAACTCCAATCTTCTAAGGTCATAAAACTACCGAGTTGAAGTCCATTTATTCCTGAAAACGAACTTAAGTCTACCATCATGCGAACATTCGGACAAAACATAAAACCGGTGTTTACGGAGTAACGTAAATCTTTCCCCCGGCAAACCTCATCAGGAAAATGTTCCGGGTTAAATACCCGTATCTGTGAGATGAGTCTCCAAGGACGGTATTCATTTGAGAGTTGTTTTTTTTTTCTCAAACGAACCACACCCCGGTTCCGTGCTAGGTGATTTTATTAGGAGCGAGGTACTCGGTATCGAATCGAAAAAAAAAAATATTCAGAGACCGCGATCCTGTATCTCGCTGGTGGTGTATGCATTCAAAATGAGACCAGGCCTACATGTCTTCTCTGCATCGCTTTCTAATTTGATACAAATCAGTGCGCACCAATTTCCATTCGTTTCCCATTCCTCTTCCCACGCAGAGAGGCGGAATGCTGAATATTGTACGGGTGCATGGAGCTGTGATTATGGGGAGGATCGTCGATTCTTCTTCTTCTTCTTCTTCTTCTTCTTCTTCTTCTTCTTCTTCTTCTTCTTCTTCTTCTTCTTCTTCTTCTTCTTCTTCTTCTTCTTCTTCTTCTTCTCCTTCTCCTTCTCCGTCTTCGTCTTCGACTTCTTCTTCGTCTTCGTCTTCGTCTTCTTCTTCTTCTTCTTCTTCTTCTTCTTCTTCTTCTTCTTCTTCTTCTTCTTCTTCTTCTTCTTCTTCTTCTTCTTCTTCTTCTTCTTCTTCTTCTTCTTCTTCTTCTTCTTCTTCTTCTTCTTCTTCTTCTTCGTCTTCTTCGTTGTCGTCGTCTCCTTCTCCTTCTTCTCCTCCTCCTTCTTCTTCTTCTTCTTCTTCTTCTTCTTCTTCTTCTTCTTCTTCTTCTTCTTCTTCTTCTTCTTCTTCTTCTTCTTCTTCTTCTTCTTCTTCTTCTTCTTCTTCTTCTTCTTCTTCTTCTTCTTCTTCTTCTTCTTCTTCTTCTTCTTCTTCTTCTTCTTCTTCTTCTTCTTCGTCTTCTTCGTTGTCGTCGTCGTCGTCTCCTTCTCCTTCTTCTCCTCCTTCTTCTTGTTCTTCTTCTCTTCTTCTTCTTCTTCTTCTTCTTCTTCTTCTTCTTCTTCTTCTTCTTCTTCTTCTTCTTCTTCTTCTTCTTCTTCTTCTTCTTCTTCTTCTTCTTCTTCTTCTTCTTCTTCTTCTCCTCCTCCTCCTCCTCCTCTTCTTCTTCTTCTTCTTCTTCTTCTTCTTCTTCTTCTTCTTCTTCTTCTTCTTCTTCTTCTTCTTCTTCTTCTTCTTCTTCTTCTTCTTCTTCTTCTTCTTCTTCTTCTTGTTCTTCTTCTTGTTCTTCTTCTTCTTCTTCTTCTTCTTCTTCTTCTTCTTCTTCTTCTTCTTCTTCTTCTTCTTCTTCTTCTTCTTTTCTGACAGTCTACGGCGCACCAGAATTTGTTATATTTATCAACTTTCGAGGAAGCGCCAAGAATGATAAAATGACATTTCTCGCCTTTGAACTCCGTAGTTTTTGGTGGTGCAACAGTCGCTCAAGACTAGAGCCGTGTTTAGGGCGTGGTGCAGACAGCACTGCGTTGTCGCAGCTTTCCTATCAGATGAATGGAAACACGAGAAAGCGTTTTCTTCTCTAACGCAGTATTTTATGTCATTGGCATCGGCTATAATGAGAAATATTTTCATGTCTGATGCATTAATCATGTATCGTAAAACTGTCTGACATCTCTGTTTCCCCCCTTCTCTGTCAATCTCTCTCTCTCTCTCTCTCTCTCTCTCTCTCTCTCTCTCTCTCTCTCTCTCTCTCTCTCTCTCTCTCTCTCTCTCTCTCTCTCTCTCTCTCTCCCCCTCACTCTCTATCTCCTGTTCTCGATCTTTTCATCTTTCGGCAGCCCCATGTCTTTCTCTTTACCCTCCTTCTCACTCTCAAGAAATCGAATACTAATTATACGAGCCTACTCATTGATTTGTTATTTCATTCAAACCGATAATTACCAGATGTTCTGGAACTACAAGGGGCCGGCGCAGAAGCTTCAGTCGCGCACAACAAAGCAGAGTGACAGATATTGAGTTCTCAGACTCTTTCATCGATAAAGAGGTTCGAACTCTACGACCGAAGTTCTTAAAAGATCGTAATCGCGGGGTATTTAACCAACAATTATCATTCTTTACGAAAATGTTCTGCGACCACGATTTCTTTTTTTCTTTAATCTTTAATGATTCATGCGTGTGTGTGTGTGTGTGTGTGTGTGTTGGCCTTTCCGTCTCGAGAGACGATCTTATGCCTGGGTGTCATGTCAGGTTGCTGCATGCACCTCCCTGTATGGCTGTATAGTCTGTGTATGACTGTCATGTCTGTCTGTCTGTCACGGCCAAGCCGGCGATGCGGGGCCTGATGAGCTCCCAGCCTAAGTGTGAGCGGTACTGGCATGCAGTCCCTGTTGCAGTGACTGCACGTGAAGCGTGTTGCTGGGCCGGCGGTTGTGGAGGATACGGTAATTTGTCGGGCCTCTCTGTTCATCCATTATTGGTGCTAGTCGCAATTCAAACCCGCAATAAATAAAATAGTTTGCGCCAATATCTCGTCAATCAGTTGCTTTTTTTAAGAGGAGTTGGTAATCATTGCAGTCTACAATCTTTACACGTTTGTCTTGCCTTCACTCGGTCTATTTCGAGCTCCCTATCTGCCAGTTTGTATTAGTGCGATGTTCTTCTCTAATCGACGTTAGACAAATTAATGATAATAATAATAATAATAATAATAATAATAATAATAATAATAATAATAATAATAATAATAATAATAATAATAATAATAATAATAAAAACAACCGAATCGTGCTTAACTAAGAATGACTGTTTCGTCGGCTGTGCTTTCCCTGTTTACTGAAGTCTTGAGCTAATTTATAGAGGGTTCACGTAATGGCTATTTCATTTTTTTTCAATAAGGAGGTTATAAAGTACAA